>WJEZ01000729.1:0-23760 GCA_009869925.1 Thalassaphorura encarpata
AGAATAACCGCCAATTTCCTCATCTGCAAAATATAGAATAAATTGAAATTTTAATGTCAAAAATTAGAAATTTGGAAGTATAAGACTTTTAGAGTTACGACCTGGGGTAATTGAGACATGGATTGTCCTCAAGGGTTTATATCCAGAATACTTTAAACGTCGAATTGCCTCAAGAACGCCAACTGTGCCTGATTTCATGTCAACAGCACCTCGTCCATAAATTGTTCCATTTTCATCTTTAAATCCTTCAAATGGATCATGTGTCCATTTGCTCTAATTAAAATTAAATATTAACTAGTTAATTTAAGTCAAAATCGTATTTTTGCCTTACTTTGTCAACTGCAACAACGTCCATGTGAGAATTGACCAGAATTGACTTTAGATTTGGATTTGTTCCATTCCATGTCAACCAAATTGCAAATTCACGTTCACTCACAAAATTGACGATATGAAAATCCAATCCAATTTCAATAGATTGATTTCTGAGCCAAGCAACGCAACTGCCTATTAAATAATAATTAAGATCAAAACTAATAATCTAAAATTGACAGAAGTGTGTTATTCCACAACAGAGTTAAACCGTACAAGAAAAACATTGCATTGGTTTGAATTGACGATATGAAAATCCAATCCAATTTCAATAGATTGATTTCTGAGCCAAGCAACGCAACTGCCTATTAAATAATAATTAAGATCAAAACTAATAATCTAAAATTGACAGTGTGTTATTCCACAACAGAGTTAAACCGTACAAGAAAAACATTGCATTGGATTGCATTGCATTGCATTGGGTCAAAGAACGAAAAGATTAAGGAACGAGAGTGGAAGGGACAAAGACAAAAGCATAGGCATATGTCTCCATTCAATACGAGCTAATTTAATTATTCAATACAATAGGTCGGATTTATTTTCAAAGGGCTTTTGTCCATATCAATAGGCCAATTCAAAAGAAATGAACAAAGGGTCGGATATTGATTCCTTTTCAACTTGATTTGTTTTTCCAGGAATCTTGTATTGTGAATTTTATGAATAGGGATTAAAAAGTAAAAGTTGTTGCCTGGCTTCCCGGGTACAAAAACATGAGCATGCCAATGCAATGCCATGCCATGGGTCGGATTAGATATCTTTTTCCAGGAATTTTGTATTGTGAATTTTATGAATAGGGATTAAAAACCGAAAGTTGTCCCGGGTACAATAGCATTAGCTTGTCCATGCCATGCCTTGCCGTGCCATTGCCTTGCCTGGCCATGCTATGCCATTGGCATTACCTTGCCTTGCCTTGCCTTGCCTTGCTATTGCTATTGAACTTGAACTTACATCGCTGTATCTTCACATTACTTGGTCCGATTTTGATAATTCAAAAATCCACAAATTGAGAAAATATGGGCGGATATTACTTGAACTGCTGGTGTTGACGCATAAATCATTCTTTAATTGACTACTACAAAAATGTAATCCTTTCTATTCCCCTAGTTTAAATGTTTGACTTAAACATAAAAATATTGTGCTTTGATTTTATGTAATAGTTTGTATGACCTATTTTAATGATGGACCGTAAGATAAAGAAAATTAGTCAAGGAAGAATAAATCACTAATATTTACTCACCATAGTCAGGAGTCGGATGAGCAGAATTAATTTTCAAATATTGGCGAAAATGTGTGACGGCTAAATCTTCCTCCTTTGCTTTGCCTTCATTAGAACATAGCGTCAATAAAATTGAGAGAACAAGAAATGCACATTTTAGCTGAACTATTTCCATTTTTGATACCAGTTTATAAAATTAAATTAAACTACAAACTTACTACGTAAAATTTAGTAGTTTTCCATTTAGTATAGCGTAGCTGTAGCTGGCTACTGTAAGGATTTATCTTATCTCTCTGCATTGAGATTGACATAGGTAGATAAGATATTTTTTTTAATATCTTTAGTTGGATTCTTTACCAAGGATCTTCATCATCTGCTAATTGGATGTCATTCAAAATATTTTTAAAATAAATACAGACTACAGAATAATGTAATGTGTTTTCGCTTGTAAAAATAATTTGTATCAACGTGTATCACGTTGTGAAAAAGATTAGGATGACAATGCTTAGGTAAGTTTATATTTTTCAATACCTTGCTTCGACTCTTTGAATGCACTTGGTGTAATGTAATTAAACCCAATCTACAACTAAAATAATCTAAAACTAATTTAAAAAAAGTCTTTGAATTCATGCCCTGTGATCGAAAATTTTGCGTGCATGTTTATTGTTTTTTTTATTAGAGTGCTCCGTTTATAATTGTAAATAAGTGTACTATTTGTATAATGGATAAACAATTAGACGACTGTCACCTACAAACGATTAATAAGTCAATTATAAATCAATTACTAACAAATACTAGATAAACAATTGGTTTTTAATGGAAATCCCACTCAATTGTTGAATGAATATTTTTAAAATAAATACAGACTACAGAATAATGTAAGTGTTTTCGCTTGTAAAAATAATTTGTATCAACGTGTATCACGTTGCGAAAAAGATTAGGATGACAATGCTCAGGTAAGTTTTTAAACCCAATCTACAACTAAAATAATCTAAAACTAATCTGAAAAAAAGTCTTTGAATTCATGCCCTGTAATCGAAAATTTTGCATGTTTATTGTTTTTTTTATTAGAGTGCTACGTTTATAATTGTACTATTTGTATAATGGATAAACAATTAGACGACAGTCACCTACAAACGATTAATGAGTCAATTATAAATCAATTACTAACAAATACTAGATAAACAATTGGTTTTTAATGGAAATCCCACTCAATTGTTGAATGCGACAAAAATATATTAGTGATAAACAAAAGCAGACATAAAAAAATAATTAATATAAATAGCCACGGTTTTTTTTAAATTTCACTCAGTTTAGCTTCTGATTCGGTAATTTGATTTTTACAATTCGATACCCATATAAAAATCCAAACAGGTTTGTCTATTAGCATCCTAATTTATTTGTAACATAAAACTAACTAAAATTCAATACGTTTTTCAGTTATACCACAAAGGATGAATTCAATTACTTTGACCCTCATGGCATTCGTCGTACTATGCGGCCTGCTTTTACAAGTCCATGGTTATCCTGGCAGTTGCCATGATGGGACGGAACCAGATGGGCGCTGTGGATGTGACGACGTGTGCCGAGCTGATGCGCAGGCTGAGGATAATATGCGCAGGGAAATTAGCCCAATTTCAGATGATGGTGCAGGTGGTAAGAGAAAAATCATTTTACTCCCACTGCAACAAAGCCAAAAGGCCCAGTATACAAATACATTGCAATATACACAAATTTTAAGTTACAATAACTCAATAGCTTGTCAAAAATTATTAACCTGTACAACTGTAAAAATGATGATTGATCCCTTTCGCAGAGCTGGACCTATTGGCGGATACAGGGAGAAACAAAGCCCACAATTGAGTACGGACTTCAACATTTGGACAACATTTTTTACAATGTTATTGATCCATGTTGACACTTGAATAAAGTTATTTGATTTGATTTGATTGATTTGATTTGATTTGGACGGGAATCACGATGGACCTTCAAGCGCAGGGAAGATTTTAGTGTTGAGAATGATCATTTTTTGTGTATTTTCAATTTTCAATTCAAATACGGCAAGTGTCGTAATTATTTTCAATTAAAGAACACAGGCTTAGTAGTTGGCAAATGTAAAAGTTGTATTTTTTAAATTCTATATCTAAACCCTCTTCCATTCAACTTTACTACGCGACAAAATTTATATTTGAGATAATTATGTGTGTGGCTCATCTTAAAAACAAAATTGAAAAAATTAAATACTGGGTTTTAATTCAGACTTTCGTTAATTCAGAACGTTTTAAATATATTATACAAAATAAATGTGTCCAATCATTTTATTGGGATTTTTATTCCAACCTGAGGATCCAAATGAAATTTGGAATAATGATATAAAAATGAATCCATTGAAACCCTGGAATGACGAAAGTCCTTATCATTCAGATTCGGATGTTTTGAGCAGTGATTCAAATTATCATTAGATGTCATTTAAAATATTATTGAAATAAATGCAGATTACAGAAGAATGCATGTGTAAAAATAATTTGTACTCCATATAACTTGTATTCAAATATTTATACATTATGCCAAAAGTTATCAAATAATTTGACCATGTCAAATAATGTTCANACTTGTGTTCAAATTTTTATACATTATGCCAAAAGTTATCAAATAATTTGACCATGTCAAATAATGTTCATTTATCCTTTTAGTGCTGGAACGAAAAATTACAAGGACCTTAAAGGAAAGCAAGAAAAATAATTTTAATCTTACTTTTATGAGTTTTATGTTATCAACGATTAAATTATCACGGTCGTTAGAAAAGACATGAGCAAACAGACATTGCGTTTTAACATCTCAACAACAAGTTTCATGGATTATTAGAGCTTTGCAGATGCTTGCGATTTTCCAGGAAATCGATAATTTTCAAGAAAATTACAAGCTAGCAAAAGCGGTTACGAGCGAAATGACAACAAGGAATCAAAAGTCGGAAGAGTTTCATTTAGTTGAGACGACGGGCAAAGGTCATAAAAATAATAAACTAGATTCTGACATGAGCTTTCATTAAGAAATAAATGCCCTTGCTAATCTATTGAATTTCCAGCGTATATAAGGGCTGTAAATAAACCAAATTATTTCGGAAGTAGGTTTGTATTTCATTTGTCAAGCATAACAAGAAAAACGTAAGTAAACTACAATTTGAAACAATTCTGTATAGCTTGCGATTTTCCAGGAAATCGATAATTTTCAAGAAAATTACAAGCTAGCAAAAGCGGTTACGAGCGAAATGACAACAAGGAATCAAAAGTCGGAAGAGTTTCATTTAGTTGAGATGACGGGCAAAGGTCATAAAAATAATAAACTAGATTCTGACATGAGCTTCCATCAAGAAATAAATGCGCTTGTGAATCGGTTGAATTTCAAACGTATATAAAGGCTGTAAATAAACCACATTATTTCGGAAGTAGGTTTGTATTTCATTTGTCAAGCATAACAAGAAAAACGTAAGTAAACTACAATTTGAAACAATTCTGTATATTATAATTTTTAATTACAAAAAAAAGACGGGAAAGCAGTTGTTTATGTATTAATACAAGTGTGTGTGTTTTTTTTGCAGGTAGAACTCAGAATGAATTTTCTAACTCATGTGGTGCTAATATTCGTCATTAATGCAGCCATCTGGAACTTCACTACTACTGCTTCATTTGTGCCATCCAAATTGGAGGAGAATGAGATTGCTGATGATCATGATGATTTGACATTGGATGATGAAATGCCCACTAATAGACGAGTCAAGAGATCTTCTGGGGAAGGTGGTTGTTACAAGGGCTATTGTTGGGCATATTGTTGGGCCGTCAGGAGTCATGATTGGTGCTACACTACTAGATCCTACAGTCAATCTTATCAATATGTCAGATGTAGCTGGAATTCAGATTGTAACCTCAATTGGAATTGTGCCGGACCATGTACTATTGGTTATTGAACAGAACAAAAATAAATCATTGCAAAATATTTAGAAATTATAATAAAATCTTCAAAAATTTGAATTCTTGGGAGTTTTAAATTTTTTGCAATTTAAAATTAAAATGTAAGGAGTAAATTAACCAATATATCCGTCAGTGTATTCACAGTAGTCAGAAAAGTATTTCTAGAAACTAACATAAAATCCCCGATATGAATTTTGAATGTTGGGAACGATGCTAGAAAATATTTATCTTGTTTTGTCATCCCTTGTTGACAATTTCCAATTGAGAAATCATGTGAGGCTGATATAATATTCCAGACAAGACGTGAAATGAGTCTAAGTCCATAAGCTATAACAACTGAGACACCAGAACTAGCTAGGAAAATTACTGCGAGGGTATAATCATCATGAAATCTGATGACCAGATAACCACAAAATACACCACAAGCTAAAGTTGCAAAATATATTAAAGGCATTGCATATTTGATTGAATCTAGCCCAAGAAAATGAAGCAATTGCAGACATCGACACTCAATTCGGTTTCTTGGCTTTAGTGACTCCATCTTTTTTCTATTTATTTCAAAAATAATTATAAATATCCATAATAATTTAATGTTAACTTTTACCTGAATAATTTGAGCCATTTTGGCGTACTGTTGCAATAGATGAGAGTAGAAGATGCATAGATTAAAGATAAGAATGCATTCATGAGGACCCAAATCATAAAAAGAAATGAAATCGTCCCATGACCTCCTGTTGCATCTGATATAAAATTTTTGAACAGGATTGGTTTCATGTCAAGCAGCAGGTGAATTCCTGGCCCACTGAATAAAATGCATGGGAAAGAACCCAGAAGAATCAATTCAAAATATTTTTCAATTCCATCTCTCCGAGTTTTTATGTTAATTCTATATCGTTGACCTGCAAGTCAAAAAGCTTTCAAACTGCATCAAAATGATATGTCGATTGATCTTACACATTTGCATGTTGAACCGAATCATTTTTTCGACAAAACTTTCTTGTTCTTCATTTCCCAGAAGTTGAGTTATTTGAATTCCAAAGGCAATAATGACAATGCATAGCATAAATGCAAATAAAATGATGTCTGACACTTCGAACGAATTATTAGCAAAATTGAAGCACATTTGAATGAGGAAACTTGACTGACACCAAAAACTCCAACACATGATCAATTTACAAAATATTCTTCGCTTCAGTGTCCCACGTCTGATTTTAATTTCTACTTCATCCCATTTCCCAGGAATAATGAAAAGAGAAAAACAAACAAAATTGAGAAACTGAAGACATTTTAGTGTTCGCTCAGAAATCATGATTTGTTTTTGTTGGACTTGACAAATTGAAAATGTAGCAATGTTCTGTATCAGTGGTTCAGTTTTGTTGGTTGGACATGAGAATTCAAGGTTCCGGCCATTTATAATTCAGCTATTGATTTTGCACTATTATTGCAAATGCGGGCAAATGTAGTTTTAATTGGAAGAGGAACGACAAATTCCGTCGTGGTTGGTAATACAATATATGGAATGAAAAATAAATGAATACGTTTTGAAATCAAAATGCTTCAATATTCTGTATTCTGTAGACATGATTCGACATGATATCATAATGACAAATAATTCAAATCAATTTTAACCAAGTATTGAGAAATCTTTCAACATGTGAGAACAGCCCAATAATTGTATCATAACTCTTATATCTACCGTATTTATTCTAATAAATCCCCCGGTACTACATCGTATACATTTTAAATTACGAATGAAAATAAAGTGGTCCATTTTATTTGAGTACTCTTGAGTGTATTTAGTTTCCACAGTTAGTACTACCGAGGAGATGTATTTCCTTAATTTTTATTAGCACTCAGTTATTAGCAACGTTTTGAATTTTCACACAAATCAGATGTTTGGGCCTTTGGAGTTACACTTTGGGAAATTTATAGTTTAGGAGATGTACCATACCCAGGGATTTCTTATACAATGACATTTGTACAACAACTTTCCCAAGAACTAAGCCTACTAAAGCCAAAACTTTCACCACAAACTATGTACGTGTAATGTATTGTTTTTTAGTTAAATAATAACTAACAAACGTATTTTTTAGATATGAACTCATGCAAAATTGTTGGCAAATGGATCCTGCACATAGACCCAAATTTGGGTTACTAAAAGCAAAGTTAGAAGAGAAATAAAATTGTCAGTTGATTCTAAACCCTTGCCTGAGGTACGTATTACAGTTTATTGAATAATTAATGATAATTGGTATTAATTGAGTTCAATTTCAAATATTACAGAATTATTTAGTGACAAATACAAACGCATGTAGCGTTTAAACAACAAGTGCATCTTCGAGTTAAATTACTGCGAAAAAAGTTTTTATAAGATTAAACAAGAGATGTGTTTGAATCTAAACTCTAGCCTTCAACTTGAACCAATTTCCTCCTTCCGGTCTTAAGTTGAATGTGTTTATATTTGAAAACTTCATTGGAATGCATGTTTTGTCAGATGGTTCAATCACAAATTTCCGTAAGAGTTGTGCTATCGCTAATTTTGCTTCCGTTAGAGCAAATCTCATTCCTGTGTGAATTCAAATGATTTAATATAAAAAACTATTGTCAAATTTTGCTTTTTCCCCCTTGGTTCCTTACCGATACAATTTCTTGGCCCATGACCAAATGGCATGAATGCAAAAGGACTTCTCTCTGCCTTTCCTTCTTTTGAAAACCGCTCCGGGTCAAATCGACTTGGCTCTGGGAAAAGGTCTGGATCATGATGAATGGCATACGCTGGAATGTTAACCACAGTTCCAACTGGGATCGTCAACTTTGTTCCAGGAATTTTATATTCAGTCGTACAACTTCGATTTAATCGTGGGACAGGTGGATACATCCTCAATGTTTCTGACAAATTAACAATTAATGTCAGTTCGGTATCAAAATTCTAAAGCCTTAGTCATGTGCCTGAATTTACCTGAAATAAATTTGTCCATATATTCCATTTGATTGATTCCTTCATAAGTGAAACGATTTTCATTTTTCTCATAGGTGAGTCGAACCTCATTTGCCAATCGTTGTTGAATATCTGGCGAGACGGCCAGCTGATATGCAGCAAATTGTAAAAGCGTTTGTGTTGTATCAAATCCAGCCAAAAAGAAAATTATACTCTGAGCACAAATCATATCATCAGACAAATCAACTTTTCCTTTGACCAAATTTCCACCGACAAGACCTTCTTTTTCGAAAGCATCCAGCTCTGACTCAATGTCAACAGCTTTTAATTTTCCCGCCCTGGCCTCAAGCATAATTTGTAAAAAATCGTCTCGTTTCACCCCGGCGGCGGATTGTCGGAGTCGAATCGCAGAATGTATAGTCTTTTGAAAAAATGCACAAGCTTCCAGGTCAAAAACGGCCATATTGAGCAAAGACGCCAGTTGAGGAAAAAATCCAAGGATTATAAAGTTTGCAATATCTTTGAGAGATTTCATTTTAAATTGCAACTTTTCACCCATGAGTTCAAATATAGAATTTTCTTCTTTAAATGCCCCACTCTCAAGTCCAAACGCAGCACTGGAAATGACATCCACTGTGTATTTTCCATAACCTTTTGCAAAATCTACAGTGGGGGACTTGAGCATTTCTTTCTCCAAAAATTTAACCAGACGTTCTGAACAATTTTCAATAATGTTAAACATTCTTCGGATTTTTCCCGTAGTAAATGTTGGACTCATTTTGGTTCTCAAATCCTTCCAAATTTCACCTTCGGCAAAAAATAACATTTTTGTTGACCAATAATCTTTTCCAAAACTTTGATGATCAACAAAATGATCAAAATCTTTGACAAAAATATTTTTCAAAATTTCCAAATCTGCCACAAATATTGAAGGTTGAGTAAATTCCCAATAGCCTGCTAAAGGTTCTTGTTTTTCCTTTAAAATGTTGTATAATTTCAAATCCAGATCTGTTACGTGAATTTTTTTCAGAGCGTTAGCAAGTCCTCCACCAATTTCATTTGATTTGACTTCAAAAAATCCTTTTTCTTTCCAATAATTTTCCAACTTTTTCCAATACAAATAAAGGCATCCAATAAGAATGGTTAGACCAGCCCAAAATATTATTCCGATCATTTCGACTGACCCAAACTATCTACTATGCCACAAAGTTTAAACTAAAATGATTGTTTGGCTTTGACAATTTTATATAACCATTGCATAACCAACCAAAGTCAGATTGGGAACAACAAGTACTCCATTGTACAGTGTCTGTTAAAGTGTGAAATGGATTTCACGTGAGTGAGTGATAATGAGATACAATGCGTAGTTGTCCTTGTCCACATAATGGAGCAAAAAACTTAATCAATCACGCGGTGATGGCCGTCATAAATAAAAATATGCTTTTGTGTATGATTACAACAACGGGACCAGTAGACGTAGGATGGAAAAATCACGAGTTTCATTGTATTTAATAGTAGTTTCAAGTTGAAAGTTCAAGTTAGTTTTGTAACTTCATTTTTTATTTTCGTTTCCTTCCTAAAAACTCACGTTCTTAACTATTTATATGCAATTTTACAACTAAATTTGTATTGCATGAATTATATAAATTGTTTATATTTTTCTTTGTAATTTGTATTCATTTTGCAGAAATACAAAAAAAAGTATAGATAGAAATCTCTTTACTTGGTTTTTCATCTCTTTTCTCCTATAAACAAGTTTTGTTTGTCTCATTTGCATTCATAACAACACAATTTGACTTGATTTATTTTAAAATGTAAGAGGAATTTAGTATCATTTATCATTAACAACGTTACCTTTCATTTGTACGTGAAACTAGTGTATTTCACAAGTTCACTACTTGCGAATTGGGTTAAATGAACTTGTTTTTCTTTGTTTCTTTGAATTTGTAGGATTAATTGAGCCTAGGAATCGTGGCCCTGGTGGTTGTTAAGTGGTGTGATTGGCTAAAATGACTGATGCCTTTCGCGGTGTAGTGAAAAAACGCTAATTGCGCATCCTCTTTCATTAGTTTTATTCCAAACTCGCAGCTAAATTTAACGGTGTGGGTTTAGATGACACCAAATTGGTTTAAATCCAATTTTGGTTTTTGGTTGAGCATTTGAAGCAGTTGCATTAATTTTCTTCATTCTAAAAGTTAAATGTAATTTACTTCCACTTTTTAAAAATTGGCCATTCAAACTACGAGTAAAGGATAAATTTAAACTTGTCTTTAGTCACTCCTGCTACTATATTTTTGGTCACAACTTGTAAAATGTGAATTTTATTCTATTATCATGAAATAAACTAATTTTTTTTGGTCAATTTTAAAGATTCAAAAGTTCAGACAGATGATGAAACGATACAACAAAAACAGATAAAAATATTTGCAAGCTCTTGTAATTTTTATTGGAAAGAGAACTAAAACCAAATTTTTATTTTGCAATTTCAACTTTCCATGCCTATCGGACTTGAATTATTTTCGAATCTATTCCGAGCATGGTCCAGCACAGGCCCATTGGGGTTGGCAATCTCTTTGTGAAGAACAAGTGACGTATCGATAACTCTGGCTGTAGCTTTTTGTAGTGTAACACCACGGGTCCCCACGAAGTCCATTTTGGCATCCAGCCCAACAGTATCCTTGATGACAACCCCATTTACCAATAAACTTTTGCTCACCGCTAGTCAGCTGGGGCTCAAATAACAAAAATACCACCAACCCCAAAAGGATGACAAATCCAAGTCTACTCATTCTTCGTTTTTAATGGATCAAAAACTGTATTCCAAAATAAATTATTATATTGTTTATAACCACAAATTTTGCTTACCTTCCAAAGTTTCGTTCCAAGCTTTGGGATGAATAAAAAATTGTTTGAGCTGAACCTACCATATTTATACCATACCATTTTTTTACCATTTTTTTTTACTGGTCAGAATTAGGATACTTAAACAGACCCTGGCCAATTAGTTTATACTTTACCAGTCTCACAAGTAAACCACACCAATGATATTCGAATTATGACTTGAAGATTCGTATGCCTGTTCATTAACCAACAAGATTTGCCAAATATCAGCTACCACTTTTGCTCTGGTCGACTAATGCATAGAAATGCATAGGAATCTAAATTGCATTGAATTTTTGACTTTAATAATGTTATTTACTTTTCTATTGCATAGTCATAACACATAAAATTATAAGCCTGTCAATAAATAAATCATTCGTTAAAAATTATTGGTCGGCCAAGTGTATTTGTTAATCAGCTACTACTCGATTAAATTATTTTTGTGTTGTATCGCACGTAGATAAATTTCTTTTGTACTGCCGCTAATTACAAGATAAAATATTATCCAAGTCTAACGTTTTGCACGTACGACTACACCAGTATCAAATTGCACCAAAAGATGTACGTAGTTCTAATTATTTTATCTCTTCTATCTGCCTATGCAGCAGATACATCCAACAACGTCCAAGTTTTTCGTGCTTGCTTGGAAAGCCATGGAATTCCAAATAGCTTCATTGCAGATCAAGCTCAAAATTCTGAAGAATATGAATCAGCAAATTATCAATGGAACGTTCGTCTAACCAAAATTTACCCTCTTGCTTATTTTTTTCCAAAATCAACAAGTGATGTTCAATTTGCTGTAATTTGTGGAAGGGAGACAAATATTCAACTGATTCCAAAATCAGGGGCACATTCATCCGAATCTTATGGATTTGGAAATTATGCCAAAGTGGTGATTGATTTTCAAAAAATGGATGGAGTTGTCGTAAATAAAACTGAAGGGACGGCAGTAGTAGAGGCGGGAATTACATTGGGACCGCTTTATTCAAAACTTTGGAATGAAGGTGGATATGGAGCACCACTGGGTGGTTGTCTTGAGGTCGGAATTGGTGGTTATGCTCTAGGTGGTGGTACTGGCATATTTGCCCCACTTTATGGATTACTGCTTGACAATATTTTAGAACTAACTATGGTGGATGCTAAGGGCCGTGTTCACATAGTAAATTCAAATGAAAACTCGGATTTATTTTGGGCACTTCGTGGGATTGGGTCAGGACTAATTGGAATCGTCACAAATTTTAAAATAAGATTATTCCCAGCTTCTGAACTAAATATCACTTTTGTGGAATTTCGTTACGATTTGAAAAAACAAAGTATTTTGGGACTTTGGAAAAATTGGCAAGAATGGTTGCAGTGGACAGAGCATTTCGCTCCGTTTGTATTTTCAACAGCTGGATTAGCTGGGCAGACATTTTTCCGAATGCAATCAATTCACATTCACCATCCTGAAAAACAGCCTGCGGGAAACGAAACATTTTTAGAAAAATTTCAAACCACATTTCCTCCACCTTTGAATTTTGAAATTTTGTTTCCAACATACGAAGAATTAATCCTACGCAAATATCCTGGAAGAAATTTGACATCGTTTCCACGTGAAACGTACGCACATCATTTTGCAAAAGGACATTCATTTTTTGTTAACAAATATTTTGATGAAAAAGACTTGCAAAACTTAGCCACTATTTTGGATCGTGTACCAAGGAACATCATGGTTTTTATGGCTGGAGAAGGTGGTGCAGTTTGGGATATTGGAGCCAACGAAACATCATACGTTCATCGAAATTCCTTGTACAATTTAGTAGCCGAATACAGTTTCCAAGGGGCTGAGCCGCCAACACAAGATGTTCAAGAAGGACTGAATTGGCTCCAGGAATATCTTAACACGACGAAATTCATGGATAGTGGACACACTTACCAGAATTACGTCGATGGAGAACTGACGAATGAATTTATGAGAAGATATTACGGTGAGAATGAAAAAAGATTAAAAGAAATTAAACGCAAGTGGGATCCTGAAGATTATTTTCAAAATCCACAATCAATACCCGTGGATACATCTGGAAGTGAGAGCCTAAAATTCAATTTTACTCAATTTTTCAGCTTTTTGTCAATCACATATTTTTTGCTAATAAATTGATTGAGTGAACGGCAATAATAATCAAAGAATTTTCCTTCATTTTATTCCCTGTTTAAAAAATGATCTACTGACCAAAGCACAATAGTTTCTAGCTTGTCCGGACTCGAATTGCTGGCAAAAGTATGAACAGGAACAATTTATACGTTTTAATAGTCTTACATTCAATAGGAATTTGCATATCTAGTAATGAGCATGCCATTAACATATTTTTATTAATTGGCATCTGAACACGCAGGATTTTCCCAACATTCATTTTCATAAAATAAACTAATTTTTTTTTTGGTCAATTTTAAAGATTCAAAAGTTCAGATAGATGATCGATGGGTACAAACAAAAACAGATAAAAATATTTACAAGCACTTGTAATTTTTTATTGGAAAGAGAACTAAAACTATTTTTTTATTTTCGCAATTTCAAGTTTCCATGCCTATCGGACTTGAATGATTTGCGAATCTAGTCCATTTCAAATGGCGCTGCATGGTCCAGCACAGGCCCATTGGGGTTGGCAATCTCTTTGTGAAGAACAAGTGACGTATTGATAATCCTGGCTGTAGCCTCTTGTAGTGTAACACCAAGGATTCCCACGAAATCCATTTTGGCATCCAGCCCAACAATATCCTCCTTTACAACCCCATTTACCAACAAGATCACCGCTTGTCAGCTGGGGCTCAAATAACAAAAATACCCCCAACCCCAAGAGGATGACAAATCCAAGTCTACTCATTCTTCGTTTTTATTGGATCAAAAACTGTATTCCAAAATAAATACAACTAATTATTATATTGTTTATAACCACAGATTTTGCTTACCTTCCAAAGTTTCGTTGCAAGCTTTGGCAGTGAATACAAAATAGTTTGGGCTGAATCTATGCTATATTTATACTGATACTGGCCAAAAAAATTAGGATACTTAAACAGACCCTGGTCAATTAGTTTATACTTGGCCAGTCTCACAAGTAAACCACACCAATTAATATTCGAATTATGGCTTCTTGAAGCTTCGTATGCCTGTTCATTAACCCACAGGATTTGCTACAAATATTAGCTACCACTTTTGTCCAATTGAACGTAATTTAATTATCTTTTTGTAGGGATTGGTTGTTTAATTAGCCTTTACAAAAGAAACTTTTTGGTTTCATCAACGTGGGTAACAGCTGCATTAATTAGAAAAAGAAAATTAGCAATTAATTTGCAATGGAAAGTCAAATGCATAACTGGAGGTGAGGACTAATTAAGGGGAAAATATAACATTTCATTTTGGTTTTTTTATTTATATCTTGAGCTTTGCTGTTATGATTTGTCGTAATTAATTTTACAGCTTCGCTTGGCTAAGAATTAGTTTGAGGGAAATAAATTATTTTATTTAGTACACATAGTATGATTACATTTTGATTAAATAGTGACGAAGTGCCAAAATAAAGCAAAGTAGAATAAACATGGGTTCTACAACAAAAAGTATAAAGGAAAATGCCAAAAGCAAAATGCAAAATTGAATAAATTGAACTAATTTGTCGTCAACTCTCAGAGCCACTGGTTTCCTTGGATCTTGTCTAGTTGAATTCGAAAAGTGTCGATATTTTTTGGATTGAATTTCATTATCACGTAAAAACTTGTAATTACTTTGCCAAAACTGAGCAACACCAACTTCATGCAATGTATTGTAACTTTTCAAAAATGCAGAATGGCCGTAATAACTGAATAAATATACTTTTCTAAGTAATAAATTTTTAAACTTTACATCTTGAGTAACAAAATGACAATAGTAGTTTGGGGAGGCTATTTCCAAATTGACCAATTCCAGCTCAAAAAATTCTGATGTAACAAGGATGGCTAGACTTGTGTTTTTGCCCATCATTTTGTATCCTGAATTCATCTCGTCATGCCCCGGTATAACTTTTATTTGTGTCGTATGCTTTACATACAAATCCTTCATCCCAGATTGGTTGAATAAAACAAAAACATGGTTCAGTGCATCGGATGGAACATATCCAACCAAAATCACATAACCTGCGCCAATAAGAGTTTTAAAATCTGGAATTACAAATGGTTTTGGTGGGACAATCATAGAACTAGAAATGACTCCTTCGTACGCACTTACGACCACAATGGACAGAACCACAATCATAAATAAATATTTTGATATGCGACCAAAACTTTGTCTTAATATAATTGTAATCACGGGGAATATTTCAATTTGGATTCCACTGCTAACGCTTGCCTTAGTTGAGGACAACACATACATGATTCCAATCAGAATCCATGTGGGCAAATCATATGGATGAAACCAATAGTATTTTTTCATTGCTTTACTCTGTCGCACTAATTCCTTTTCACAATATAAAATTTTTGTGGGTGGGATATCCTCTGAAGGAGTGACTGATCTTTGGACATGGTAGTCTATGTATAATGACGTTGTACGATCAATTAAACTTGCAAACAGGTGCAACTCTTGTTTTGGAACAAAATCCAAATAGTTTACTATCGTCAAATTATATTTTATACCCAAATACGAAAGGAATCGATGGTCAGGGCTACAAGCTATTTGAAAATTCCTATATATAGGATAAGTCCTAAGGCTTCCACCACAGTTGTTGCTCAAAACATTATCATAAGGTTGGAGTGACCTTGAAGTGAATGACACAGGCAACATGTTGAAATTCAAATTCTTCGATATAGCTAGTTTTCCCGCTTCCTTTAAATTAAATTGCGCGGGAATACTATGGAATTTTGTAGTCTTACTGCAACTATGGCAAAAATAATGTCTTGATATTATTTTGGCCATTTGATTGTCAACCAAAAATCTGTACACCGTAGCACTGCACAATCGCAAGTAAAACAAATCTGCTCTAGTTTCTAGCACTTGATTTGCCCAAATCAAAAATATATGTGGACGATCCGTCCAACATTGTCCGCTCTTAATAAATTGCAATAAATTGATGATAGGTTCTGCCAGGATATGAATAGTGCATTTTGCATGCAACAGCCATAGCCTTGACATCTCTGCTGTTGGTAAAATGTGTTGGATCTGATGTAATTGTCCAAAGTTGATCATAACGATTGGAATGAATGATTGTCTCTCCCAGCTCTTCATTTCCAAACAATGCCAAATGAAACACACAATCTTTGTAAATATTAAAACCAAAATCCAAATGACATGCCACACATAGCCTTGACATCTCTGATGTTGGTAAAATGTGTTGGATCTGATGTAATTGTCCAAAGTTGATCATAGCGATTGAAATGAATGATTGTCTCTCCCAGCTCTTCATTTCCAAACAATGCTAAGTGAAATACACAATCTTTGTAAATATTAAAACCAAAATCCAAATGACATGCCACAAAATTTAATCGTACTGCAAAAATTAACAATAATATTAATGTATGCGACATTTCTTGTTACAAATTAAAATTTGCAAAGTAAGGCTAGCTCCAGGAAGGGCTTAACCAGATTTGATTTGTCAAACGGAGCTTGTATCGTGTGCTTCTCAAGGTCAAGGTTATTACAGCTATGCCTGGTCAATTCTCTAAGGAACTTGTACAAACTTAAGACTGGGACGATCAATACAGTTGGATGTCTTTTGGGAATAGTAACATAGGATTATCAGGATACACTGTACTGCATACATGATCCTTTTACTGTACATGTAGTCAATATTAGTATAAAGAACGTTTTCTTGGCGGTTAATTTTCAGAAAGTTTGAAAATTGAAACGTTTGCTCGTACGTTAGAAGATTTTACCCTCATGGTTGTCTACATTCCAAAATAAAAGTCCATAAGCGTTTGTTTGTTTGTTTGTCTATCCCAACTAAACGCCTCTTCATTTCAGATCGCATTTCTTGTGAGCCTGGATGGCCAAATATTTAATTTTTGTTTTTTAAATTCAGTATCAGATAGAAGCACAGTTTTTTAGAGGACCGTCTCCCTCCCAAACATAAACTGGTTGATCATTTTTACATTTAAATTTTTGACAAGATCTAAAAAAGTTTTGTAAGTTTTGAGCTCTTATTTTATCGTTATTACCTTGGGACATTTTCTTCAAATCCTTCTGGCAAATCACCACAACCCATGAGCATCAAATGATAAAATCCAGACGTAGTATTGATAATTTCAAATTGATTAATGAATCCATTTTCTTTAACATGTTGAAATGAGCAAATAGACATTTGCATTTATTTACTCAATTTGTTCCCAATTATCATTAGTACCAAATTATATGCGAAGCTCTCATGGAAAATTTTACTCATGTAATTCATTCATACTATACCTGTACGTACGTCACATCGGAACTTCAAAGTTCAGTTTTGGCTCGAGTGTTTAGTCCCAATCCAATGCAATGTCCAGTCCAGTCCAGAGTTTGGCGGAAATTGGCAATAGCAAATAAGTAAAATAATACTTGAGAATTTAATATTAAATAGTATTGACGTGTTTGTTTGACGGAAATGAAAATTTAATCTATAAAAATTTCGACATTTGATGAAGTATAAATGATTGAATATTTTTAGGAACAATTCATTCCAAGTCCAACCTCAGTTCAGTCAATTTTATTGGATAAAAGTAGCTTCATTAAAAATGTACGGTTACACCTTCCTATTTGTTTTTTCTTGCGTTTTGGCATCCGCCATTTGTCAATATCCACCGGGACAGTCCATTATGTTGCATGATACAGCACCATACGACGATACGATTGTGTTAACTCTCAAAGCTAGCAAACCTATTCTTCCAGATCTGAGCTACAGTTACTTTTGTAATGGAAATGGAGTGTAAGTGAAAACTAATTTTATTTTTTAACTAATTTTAAGCCCAATACTTTACATATTATTTTAGATGGGTTTTATACCAAGGGTCTTCACCATCAGCTAACTACAGTAGAAATGGTTGGATTCACCACAAACCACGTGTTTGCCTCTCAACACAGCTTGGGATCAAAATCCCAATTGGCTCAGCTTACTTTGTAGAATCCTCTAGGAATCCCAACATAGTTGCTATCAATCTATTTCCTGGAGATTCATGGGCTGGTGCAGAACAAGTGGAAATCTTTAAAATGGCTCAACCATATTATTCTGGAACATTCAACTCTACCATTGTGACTGGAACGGACGCTCTGACATTTTATACCGAGTCAAATTATCAAGGAAGAGCTATTTGCCTCAAAGCTGATGATGCTGATTCTGATGTTCCTGTACCATTTGCACGTAATTTGGATGTTCTTGGAGTTGAAGCGGGAGAAATCAAATCATTTACAATTTGGATGTTTTGGCTCTAATATTGTTTCGTCAGATTAGTAAGAAATAAAATAAACTTGAATTGATGCGCAAATAGACAAAATTTATTCCCGAAATATTGAGTTGTTTACAATTGTATGATAGAAGAATCCCGAAACCAATAATTTTCCGCCTTTTGCCAATAGAAATAAAGTCATCCAACCACAATGGTTAGACCAGCCCAAAATATCATTCCAATCATTTCGACTCAGACTCAAACTTACTACTATGCCTGGGCTCACAAAGTTTAAACTAAAATGAATGTTTGCCTTTGACAATTTTATATAATCACCAACCAAAGTACTCCAGTGTACTGCATTTAGCTTTAGAGTGTGGTTTGATTGATTTTGCGGAAAGTACAAGAAAGAATAGAAGAAAATCACTTTACTTGATTTTTCATATCTTTTTCCCTATGAACAAGTTTTATTTTTTAGCACAATTTGATTTGATTTATTTTAAAACGTAAGAGGAAGTCAACGGCGTTGCCTTTCATCTTCAGCGTCTTCTACACTTGCCAAAATGTTTGCGGCGGCTTTGCAAGAGTCAGCTAAACAATTTTTCACAGCATCTTTATATTTCATATTTATCCGCCTTTGAGCACTACGACTCAACATCTTCTTCTCAATATCAATTTTTGTATTGGAATTTACAAGGATTTGACCCATACTATTTAGGGCATCTGCTCCTCGGCTGGTTGCTTGTCTTTTGTATCTGCGGATTAAATTAAAACTGCCGAGCTGTCGGGTACTTGCTGGTGTTAGGTGTCCTTGATAATCCACCAAAATCTGATCAACTTTCCTGGATTCATCTTGTAGAATAGTCTGAATTTTATTTCCAACTGCCCTATCTTCACTAAAAGCAATTTCCCCGATATTTCTGAATGTAGAACCAATCAGTTGGGAAAGCTGGACAAGTTTTTGTCCATAGTCAACAGGTGGCGTTAGCGCTGAGTTGTTGGTATTGGCGGAAAAATGATATGTGGCTACCTGTGGATAATAAATGTGTTGAACTCCTGCTGCAAGTGGAAGGCTGAGTCGATGTGTTATTGCTGGAAATATGGTATATTGGTATGGGCGGGCCAATTCGAAAAAGTTATGAGATGAAGCTGAGAAAAAAGAAAAAAAAAGGATTCTGTATTTTAGTCTGGAAAACTTATTAAAAATTGAAAGGATTTTTGTATACCTCTTGTCGTTGTCAGTGCAAAGATTAGAGCCATGCAGCAGAGTGGTAAAGTTAAACTGATTTCCATGTTGTGTTTGTGCTATAGCGGAACGAACAGAGCAGAAAGTTTAAAAGAGGTGTGTTTATATATGTGAATGACACTTGATTCTGGCGACTACAAAGAACCAGAGTTTAATCAAGTATCTCATCATGACATGCTATTGGACTTCTAGGAAATTATTAGTATGAGTTTTGCCACCGGATTTTACAATAAGGATGGAATGCGGATTTAAATATTAATTATTAGTTTATTCTATCATTTACATGTAGTCAAATTAATTTATGAGGTGACGCCCTTCTTGTAATAAGCTCGAGAGTTCTAGTCATAATTGAATATGGAGAGTACACGTAGATTGCAATGTTTGATTATTGTGTCACAAAGTAATTGGATAACACGGCGTCATTGCGCGGAAAAAAGAAAAAACAGCAGGAGAGAACTTTTCAGTTTTTGTTCTAATCGAACATATTTCATGCAGTAAAAAACGAATGATGTATCTTTCATACTAACACTGGTATTTCCCAAGATATTTTTTTAAAGTTGAGCTTATGCTATTGAATGACCCATTAACACTCTTTATTTAGAAGGGGTGATGTGAGAAAGAAAGAAATAAATTAATTTGACTTGTCACATGGCATGGCATGGCAAGGCATGAGTGGAACAAGAGCATCAAGTCTTATACAAGGCAATGGGCAAGACGTTGACACTTTTTGGCACTATTTCTGTGGTTAAGTTGTTGACGACGAGAAGTGGAGAAGATTAGTAGAGAAGATAGGAATTCGTGTGTGTATGTGTGTTGAAAATTGGTTTACGTCCAAACCCATACGTAATGTACGTAGGTCTGAACTTCTTCATTTTAAATTAGTATGGACTCAGGCTTTGAGCTCAATGCACATACTTAATACAAATACATACATATAAAAAAGTATTGTATATATTCCATTTCTTTGTAAATTTTCAAGCAAAATCAAAATCGTTATAGTATAGCATAGCAGGTGCAAAATTTTATATCTTTTTTTTAGTAGAATGGAAGGCAAGAAATCCAAAGCAGTCGTAGGAGTTGTACTTGAATGGGTAAAACTTAACACTATCTTTTTCTGTGCTGTGATGTGATGGAAATTTCACTTTTACTTCTTGCTTCCTCAGATACTTTTTGGAGCTTTAGTAGGATGTACCATCTTTGTACACTGGAATTCTTATTACTCATCAACCTGATATATCACCTGATATGGGCATAAATGCTACTCAGACCTTAAGAAATATTTTGACTGATGATGAATATTACCTAGAACTGTTGAAGATTGGAGGTAAACATTTTTTTTAAAGGCGAGTTTTTTTTATATATTTTTCTTCTTCTTTTGATTACAGGAATTTTTCTGATTTCATTGTTGCTCGGAATACTTGTGACCACGGGAGTTTTTGAGATTGGGGTAAAATGAGACAACCAATGAACGCGTACGTACGTACGAATACGAAGAGTTAATATTTCGTATTTGAATATTTAGGTTCAGCCCATACGCTTGTGCACAATTTGGTTATTCCTAGACTCCAATTAAGAAATATTTTGACTGATGATGAATATTACCAAGAACGGTTGAAGATTGGAGGTAAACATTTTTTTAAAGACGAGTTTTTTTCATATTTTTTTCTTCTTCTTTTAATTACAGGAATTTTTCTGATTTCATTGTTGCTCGGAATACTTGTGACTATGGGAGTTTTTGGGATTGGGGTAAGATGAGACATCCAATGGACACGTACGTACGAATACGAAGAGTTAATATTTCGTATTTGAATATTTAGGTTCAGCCCATACGGTTGTGCACAATTTGGTTATTCCTAGACTCCACCTTTATTATTGGTGCGGGTGGAAGACTTTACTATAAAAGTACCACGCCAAAAAATGGGGCTACGACGTATTGGAATTTTGCCGAATTGATATTTGTTGCTTTAAAAATAGTTGGTTTCTTTTTAATTTTGGAATTTACAATTGGCTCTGAGGGAAAGTGCTATTAGGATGACAAATTCAAATTCAACTCCTACTTTTTCGTCTACCAATTCCCGCCCAAATGTGCTAGTGAAACGTGGAACACGAAAAATTAGTATGACACCATCCTTACCATCAACTGCTGAGTTTAACAGTTGAGTTGGATTGCAATTGCACATAGACAATATCTATGTTAAATTGAAAGTTAATTTGATCTCATGTCACTAATATTTGTTAGTTATAACAAATTCAACTCCTACTTTTTCTTCTACCAATTCCCGCCCAAATGTTCTGGTGAAACGTGGAACACGAAAAATTAGTATGACTCCATCCTTACCATCAACTGCTGAGTTTAACAGTTGAGTTGGATTGCAATTGCACATAGACAATATCTAAACCATCTATGTTCAATTGAAAGTTAATTTGATCTCATGTCACTAATATTTGTTAGTTATACGGCGAGTGAGTTTGATTAATTGACAAAATTTACTTAACAATTACTTTTCTAACAAGCCCGGAGAATGCAATTCATATACTCGGAAGTATGGACGTGATAAAGCAGAAAATATATTTATCGAAGCCTATAATGACTTTTTTAAGTAACTTAGTTTGTCTTCTTTTTGCTAACATTGAAATCTTGTAAAGAAACTTGAATAAACCAACCAAAATTCAATGGACTTTTTACTTAACGTTAGTTTGCTACATATATTCTACCAGGATGTAAATTCATAAGTGTAAACATGTGATACACGTAGTTTCTATATGATTATAATATTTTACACATTTATATGTACAAATCCATTTAATAAAGCAGAAAATATATTTATCAAAGCCTATATGCCTTTTTTAAGAAACTTAGTTTGTCTTCTTTTTGCTAACATTAAAATCTTTTAAAGAAACTTGAATAAACCAACCAAAATTCAAGGGACTTTTTACTTAACGTTAGTTTGCTACATATATTCTACCAGGATGTAAATTTATAAGTGTAAACATGTGATACACGTAGTTTACAATATTTTACACATTTATATGTACAAATCCATTTTCATTTTCTTTGAGACCTGATAAATGTTTTCTTGGCGCCAAATTCTTGGCTATGGGTTAATTGAATCGCGGACAGTATGACGGATACAAACAGAAGCCTACTTCATTACATAAGTTTATATTTCTCAGACATTCTTGCGAGTTGTTTATTTTATTCAATGGTCAATAATACAGTTGTCATAATAGATTTCTAATTGTTAAATCCACCTTGTCCACTGGCACTTCCGGATCCACTTCCTTGTCCATTGCCATTTCCTTGACCTTGACCCCATCCACCTTGTCCACCCATAGCCGAAAGCCAGCAAGGAATTCCTCCACAGTCTTGTTCAAACCAGCATGGCTTTCCACCACAGCTAAAATGACGCGAAGCTCTTTGAGTACCTCCAGATACACTGCTACTGCCTTGTCCGTTGCCATTGCCATTTCCCTGACCTTGACCCCATCCACCTTGTCCACCCATAGCCGAAAGCCAGCAAGGAATTCCTCCACAATCTTGTTCAAACCAGCATGGTTTTCCTCCACAACTAAAATGACGTTGAGATGGATATTCAGCTAATGAAGTTGAATGGGCCAAAACTACCAAAGCGAGTACGAGAAAAATTTCGATTTTCATTTTGAAATTATTTTATTTTTTTAAGGAAGGATTTTTAGGTAGATTTAAAGCTGACTGTGTGTAATGTGATGTGTGAAATGTTCAAAATTTCTGTCCGTATTTATACTACTAAAATCCGGATATGAGCTTGAG
>WJEZ01000730.1:0-23747 GCA_009869925.1 Thalassaphorura encarpata
TTATTTTCCCTGTAGTCACCCTCGTCATCGTCATCTCTTATCCATTCATTATACAAAGGCTCATAAAATAAGATGAGGACGGAATGGAGCACAATAAATTTCTCTTTCAGTGGAGTCAGCTTTCTCCGTAACTGAAACGGAATGAGCCTTACGTACAATTGAACATGTAAGCCCGGAACATCAAGGTGGGCTCATTCCGTCCCATCCAATCTAACTCTTTCCGTCTGACTCTCTCAGAGATTTATTAGCGAATCTTATTTGTTGAAGTTTCTTTAATGAGCTACGAAAATGTCCTACGTACTTTTGTATCATGTAGCGAAAATGTAATCCCGATTTTGCCAGTTCTATTACCTTCCTCCCTGGAATTGGACTTTTACCAGTTCGTCTTTCGCTCATAAAGATTTTCATTTTCAGTGACAAGGGAGGCATTCGGATAGTTTTCTCTGTAGTTCCAAAAGCAGAACAATGGCTAGAATTCCTGGATATGGAAATACAAACTCGAATTTCTCGGTTACTTCCAACTTCAAAAACTGGCGAACTATTTGGGCGTATTTACCGAAAAAAAATTCAATAGCAAGAACCTGACTCGGTCTCAATTCTCAGTAAGCAAACAAAGGATTCGAGACCACTGAAACTTTTATTGTTCTCCGCTCGCTAAATTTCGGATGGCTAAACAAAACGAGCCTTGATACTGTCAACAATATCGATTAAATACTGCAAATAATAGAAAGAACAGAATAGAATATTCTGAGCAAAACAAGGTTTCGTTTGAAAATCTGGCCAAACTGAGTTAGATTCATCCGTCAACTCAAATAAACCTTGAGAAAATTCGAAATCTGAGTTATTATATTAAAAAATGTAACTCTATTTTCGGCAATTCCTCAGTGAATTCGAGTACTTTTCGAATGACACTATTTGCAAGAGTACACGGGTAGTTGAGATTGTTTTCCTTAGTAAAATGAAACACCATGAGCAGGATGATGACAAAGGAGGTCTCAACTCCAGACAAACGCCAGAAATACAAATTGGCTCGCTCTTGTCCTCCCCACAGTAAATAAGTAGCCAAAATTAATAGTTAGGGCGTGTCATTTTCCATACGTTGTAAGCCAGTATGAATTGCTTCAGAAAAATCAAGCTATGATAATGACAGAAAAAATTTGGAAAGTAGGAAATTTTACGATACCGCAGAACGTCCACCAACAAAAATTAAGGATACCAAAGTCATATATTGGATATAAATTTCCACGTGTTGTGTTATAAGCAATAATTATAATAGCCTGAAAAGGTAGGTGCAAATTTAACTCTTCTCATCGACCTACTGGTATAACCAAGAACCAAATTCATATTGTCCGATTTGGTTTAATTGGATTTTCGTTTCTAACGTCAGATGCTTGAATTTGTAAAGGCTGGCTCATCAATTTCAAATTCAGAGAAACATTTGTACATTTCGAGAGCATTTGCTTTTCATCAACCGCCCAACGGAGAAACGGACTGACGGACAGAGTAGTGATTTATGAAACTTTGTGCTAAGGCAATTCAAATTTTGTGTGATGAGACAAAGAGATAAGAGTAACGGGTCCCGTGCGCGCGATCCATTTATAAAGCAAGAAACTCACCAGATTCATGTTGTGCGTGATCAGGCGCTCGTCCCATGACAGACGTTCTTTTGGACGGCATTGGCAATGATGGTTTTGGTCGACTTTGCATCGCTGCCAATGCTTGTTGTACAGCTTCCTGACGCACCTCTGTAATAATAAATCAAACAAATTATTTTAATCCAGATTTAATACGTGGTGAGCTTAATCAGTAAAATAAAGGCCGATTCCCTCTCATTCTATCGCAGAATTACAATATTTGTTTTGAATACCAATGTTATTAAAATCTTGCTTGATCGAACCAATGGCCAAAATAACTCATTCTATCCCAGAATTACAATATTTGTTTTGAATACCAATGTTATTAAAATCTTGCTTGATCGAACCAATGGCCAAAATAGTTTTAGGAAATATTAAGCATTATTTTAAGCTTAAGAACAGTCAGGTACTCCGGATGACCTACTTTTCTTATCTATCGAATTAGCTTACATTCGGATTGGCTACTACAGCTACTTGAGACAACTCTCGAAGGCAGACAATACCTCCATTACGTTCAACCAATCTGAAGTTTTATGAAATTATAAGCTCATTCATGAGCAGTAAGATCTTATATTCGTTACATTTTGTCGGAACAGATCCCCGAACGCGATGTTTAGAAAATTTTATTTCTGACATAATCATTGGATTTGGATCGGATTAACCAAATGGAATAGTTTTCCCCTGCTGCCAGTGACAGAACTTGACGACTTCCATCTCAATCCTTCTTCCAGGAAAGGACAATTTCTGCTTATCATTTGGCTCTCCCTGGAAATACCAAGACGGTTCCAGGAAGTGTCACGCGATAGCGATTGAATGAATAACTTATAAGGTGTGAAGTAGAAAAACATGACAAAACCAAACAAATTGAAAGAAAATGCTGAATTGTGAAAAAGCTTTTTACGCAATGAATCCCTTTTAGCCCTATGAATTTTTAAAACATTAGCTTTCCCTAAACCCTTAGCTAAGTAACCTACTTAGCAAACTAAATGTAAGTAAGCATTAACTGTCACAATTACGGGTTGTCAACCCAGGTGAGTTGAGTTGGAGTGAGTGAACATTAAGTTGCGGCGAACATTCAGGGTAAAATCGATAGAATAAGTTCCGTCTTATAAGGGACGCAAATTATATCTAGCCTGGGTCGCTAAAGTTTAGCTGATGTTAAATACAACTCGATTTGCCAATAAAATAAATGATTTTAGAGTTGCAAAATTTCTTAATTTAAAAATCAACGAGTAAGACATTCGCAGGCACGAATTTTAAATTTACATAGCATTGCCCTAGTCATTTTATTAGCTAAAATACAATACAATGAAAACATAAAGATTCTCCACTATTAAAAAACAATCACACGGAACTATTTTCATAACTCTTTCAATAAAAAGAAGAGGCAAATACTGCTTTCAACACAGAAGTGCAGTTGCCAGAACAGAAGTATCTGCCTAGTCAAGTCAAGAGGGTTATTTTCTTTAGGAGGGGAATGCCAAACTGGAGCAGGGCACAGAAAAAAATCTTCAAGCTCAAAAGTATTATCTTGCCTCGACTAAAAATACGTTAGGGCCTTTCAAGGCAGAACTAACCGACGGCCACTACGGAACAAATATCATAACATTCCTTAATATGTACTTAAAACATCCAAAAACTTGGTTCAGACCAAAAGACGGTTGGTGGGACAGCAGAGCACGAAGGACTGAATGAAAGACAAATGGAAAATAAAATGTGAAAAATGGGGGAATGATGACCATCCTCAACCATGTGGAAATCATCATTGCACTGGTTTCTTTAGACAAGAAAACCCTTTCCCAATTTCTGTTCCACCCTTTATCCTTTGAAGTATTTCCCATCTCATCTCATCCCAAACACATGAAGTATGATTCAATCGGAGTAGAACAATTTTTATTGACCATTTCGCCTCTCAGAACGCGTCCGAGGTCTCATCCCTTTCCTTCATCCTTTAGATCCAAGAATTGCTTCTGTTTTATTTCTTCAATTCTTCCTCATGTCAAATAGCCCCATAACTTTTTCCTCCGATCAAGCCTAGCCTGGACTAGAAACAACCGCTTCCGCTTCTGACCCCGCTGCCCTGTGCGAAGCTGGTCTTCTTTCTTTGATTTAAGCAAAACCTTTTTGCAAATATTGGACTGCTTGCAAGGAATCATTTTATCTCTCATATTAATGGAATAAGCTATAAGTCAAGTGTTATGCATAATACAAATGAAAATATTTTCCCGAATACTCAGTCGTAAATTGCCTAACAAAAACTTGCTTTTTGAAATGAAGCTAAAAAATAGAAATTTAGGCACTTGGATGTCAAAGTTGAAAATTTAAATGACTGGATTAAAAGTTGGATTAAATGACAATTTCCATATTGACATCCCCACTCACATTGTCCCCAAATAACTCATTCGTTATTGAAGCGAAACAGAAACCACTGAATGATAAAATGAGATGACATTCAAGCAAGAGAAAGCACTCAATCAAAAACAGATTTCACGCTCTACGAATACTAAGCCTGATTCTCAACCTAACCACGAAGAAATTTTCATCTTCGACAACCCACCTTCTTCGTGTGTCACATTTTTCCGGCTGGTTGAATATTGCAAATTTTCTCCATTATCCTACTTCTTCGCATTCAGCATAAAAAATCCCTAGAATATGAAATACCAGACCTCGTTCTGCTTCCTAACACAAGAAATCCAGCTTCAATCCCAACTAGGATTGAATGTGATTCAAAATCAGCTCAATAGAAATGAAATGGATCTAATTAGATTTCTAACAATATTTGTTTTGATTCTAATTAGGGTGTACTTGTAAATTTCTGGCGATGTTCCATTAATTTATATTCCAAACCGTTGCCAAAATTACTTTTACTTTTCCATGGAAAAAAGAATTCATGACTCCAACATTAGGTTAGGTAGATATACAAAGTGAAAACCCCCCGTTCATCTCACCTGACTACACACGACCTAGTGCAATGTAGAAAAAGTTATATAAAAGTTTATTGCATGGATGGTTCTATTTCTATTTTCCTTTCCCCTAACTTTCTTTTATAAGAAAAACCAACTACAGAGATTCCTTCCTTCCTTTTCACGCACGCTGTATCTAGCTCTAGCTGTCCCAAGTACATGTTCAGAATTACAAGGAATAGGGCGAACCTGGAGGAACCCAACTCACATAATCTTTATAAAAATGTCTCTTGCATTTTCAAACAAATAAATAACACCGAGAGTGTACAATGCCGCGAGAGTGAGAAAAATGGGAAAATGGTTCAATAAATTTTCCGCTACGGTATACTTTTCTTTACACAAAGCCAGGCGAAGCCTTGAGCTTCAAGAAACTCAAGTCAGGCTTGGCGTATCATTCAAAAAACCCAAAAGCACGTGAGTATAAGACATCACCGCCTTTCACGCTAGGTGAATTTATATTTGTACTCTATCTGTTTGAATTCAATTCGGAGGATATAGCTGAATACAAAGAAACTGATGAATAAAGTCAAAACAAACCTGAATGATAACGGCTTTCATTTCTAGTCAAACGACGGTGAGCTCTTCGTTTTGCCCGGGTACTTGGGCTGGCGGATCCTTCGTTTGATTTTTGGGCTGTAAAATTTCAAATACAAAATATTAATGCAAGTAGAACATCAAAAGCCTTAAACTGTGCAGCACGATTGGCTTGTGTTATTAAATATTCAGAACAATATGTCTTCCTAATCCTCTCTCATACTAAAAAAGTACATTTTTATAAAATCACAAAATGCAGTGACAGAGGAAGGTAAAGCAAGTAATGAAATTGGAAAACTCCGGATTATTCGGACGGATTGGAGGATTAGTCACGCATTTCACTTCCATTCACGTGTGAATGTTTCGTCATTAAATTATTGATAGAAATGTCAACTATAAAATGGAAAACTAAAGCACACTTCATAATCCTACTACAGCATAAGCTAGAAGTACCATACTTATGCCTAACTCTAGAGTAAGCAAAACTAAAATATGTTGGTCTGTATCTCGGTTGTATCATTATTATTATGCAAAACATCCTTGACTTGACTGAGCAGCAAACACTCAACCTTATTATTGAATCAAAAATTCATGAATTCAAACCTCAAAGAAGAAAAGAGAGAAAGAGAAACTCATTAGGAACGGACGGAGTGAATTCTTCATGGATGAGCTCGTGCTGGCCTGGCTTGGCCATGCATGAACTAACTCATCCCTGGCTCCAGTTCCCACCACTCTAGTAGTATTAACCCTAGAATTTATTTTCATCCAGACTTACATTAAGGTCTAAATTCAGAATATATGATGCATTTTAAAGTCAGTTTCAATTTTTTTTTTGCAAATGTGAGAGAATGAATGAGGTGAGATGAATGTGCGTGTGAGTGTGAGTGAACTTCTTTTTATACATGCTAATTCTTCCATATTCCATTTCCACTTACCCAAAGATTGCTTTGGAATATAGGGAGCCAAAATTCTTCCACGTTTCTTCTCATAGCCCTTTTGAGTTATATCACCTGCAACCAACAAACCATAAATCACATTAGCTAAGCTATGAATTCCATTCCTACGCAAAAAACATTAAACACTCCTACAATTTATATTCAATTTGGTTCATACAACCTAGCATTCGTAGCTGCTGCTAAAGTAGTTAACCTCATATTCGAATTTATTTACACAAGACGAGCTTTTCATGAAATGTAATCGTACGTACGAGTACTTAGAGAGAGTACTTTAGCTTAATGACTTTTCCATGGAAGATAAATAGGGAAAGGAAATCGAAGGTATTTCCGACTGGAATTCTTTTTTCTTCACTAGGTAGAGACTGAAAATAAATTTAGTATTCCGGTACGTTATCAATACTAAAGTATATAAATTAATTAAATTTAAGTATTGTACATTAATAGACTTCATATTGCAAATAAATTCATCACAAGGAAAATATTTAAAATGCTTATATGAAAGTGCCACAATTTTCAGTCAAAAGCCTTATCTTACGGAGTAGCCTGGAGATATCTTGAGTTCATAAATCATTTGCCCTAGATTACACCTCAATATAATATTCTGCTTGATGCGACAACTCGGGTTTGTCGCACGTCGTGGCTTTGGCTTTCTCCACACATCTTTCCCGGGGGTCCACATATCGTATTAACCCATGCGAGGAAGCAATATAAATAACCTTACTTATGGATACATGTGTTAGGTCGATGCCCGTGTCCCGGTTAAAAACAGATCCTATCAAGTCAGTTCTTGCAAACATAAGTATACCTTCAATGTGTACACAAGTGCTTGTGCTTGCTCACCAGTAATTTCAGGTTTAGAAGTATTAGAATTTACAGAATATCAAATAAATTCCCAAGCATATATTTGCTTAAAATAACCGAACAAAGTAATTTTGGGGACAGTCGACCTACCGTATTCATTTTTTCGATTGGTATTGCTGGACATTTTAATTCTAATGTCTTTAGTCTAACTCATGTCGACAGACGAAAGGACAATTGTGTACTTAATGTCAAGAGGTAGACGAGAAGCAAAGAGGCTACCTGGTCCCATTTCTATTAAGCCTTATTGCTTTCCAAACAGAATCTAATAAGTTTCGTTTTCCTCCTATTTAATAGTTTCCTTTGTATCGAATTCCTGCCAACCAAATCTAAACAAGGACAGATTGTGAAAACCTACTGGATCATGAGCTCTACAGTTAGTATTGAATTTTCAAACTCACTGCCGTAAATACAAATATGACCATGACGCATGACGCCAACCATGTCGTAGAAATTGCATATTATTATAATTTGCATACGGGAAACAAGTGTGATCAAAGCAAAGGCCAAACTTCTAGGATGCATTTTCACTTTTGAGTACGAAGCTTGGATTATTATTATTGCTATTGCTATCTCCTCTACTCTTCCTGTCTAATCTAAAATGATAATAAAATAGAAATAGTAATAATAATGTCAAAGGACTCTCACTCCCATCTCGAGAACCGACAAAATAAACTCAAACACATAACACATACACACACTAGTCTGCAATTTCACCGTAAGACTGAGAAAATTAGGCTCAGGGGAATACTTTGCTTTGAGCTTCGTTGAAATATATTACCTTCCTTTTCGCAAAGCATCCAAGTGCAAGTTGAATTCGCACTCTTTTACATTAGCTTAACTGCGAAATATGGAATATACATGGTCCCGAACTCCCTACTCATTTTCCTGATTTCAATTAGTTCTAGAAAACCTAATTTACGAAGCTGCTTGCTTTCCCTTGCGCAGAAATTTGCAAATTTTTCAGACCGATGAAATGTTGTAATATATTTAGGCTTGTGCTTGTATCCATTTGCAAGCCCCTTGTTATTTACTGCACATACAAGTTGGAAAAACCTCTACGTCATGTTCAACTCAAAATAGAACATGCCACGGTACCTGGAAACAAGACCATATAACATACAAGGGAAAGAATTTTGAGTCGACTTGGCTTTTCCCCATCATTTCTTGGCATTATTTATGCCCTCGTACCGTGTCTTACTTTCGTTTCCTTTCTCTAGAAAAAGAATCCGAGTGAAAGCACCGGTGCGGGCGGTTTTCCTTACTTCCTAAACCCCCGCGTCGAATTCCGAATCCTCTTAAATATTTTCACTTCTTCCTCGAAGGAACCATTCCAAAGTTCGCTTTCCGTATTTTTTTGAAAAGAGAACTTCCTCACGTTTTGGGCCGGACGGAAAAGAAGTCAATATCACTGGCAGTATCGGATAATGTTCCATTTTCTCAACCTGGTCGTGGTAGTACGTAGGTTTATGACGCGGGGGAAAGAGCAGATTCGGACGGGACAGGTCGTGTAAGGAACAAAAGAATTTCTGATGCAGAGCACTTATCTTTCCATCCATCTCAACTCTCAAAGTCAGCGTCAGCTTTTATTTAAAAAACAACTCTTGGCTTCATATTTCACATACATTTTTGATTCTTTCAAAAATATACAAGGAACAAATCATAAGTGGAAGTAGTATGTATATATGGACACAATTCTCAGAAAATGGAAATTTCATGTCTACAAAATTACCTCCTTCCAGTAGATATCGTCATAAGAAGAACATATGCCCTAATCATACCGTCGTTATGTTCCATAGTTACCTCGGCACGCGAAATCCTATTCAGAGAAAGATATCTCTGTTGAGTTAAAATTTTCTATTGCGTTGCAACGGACAACCTGAAGGCTAAATTAAAAGTATTCAACCCAGAAGAAACTCGGAAAAGAAAGTTCAAACTTTTCCTTCCTCTTCTTGAATAGCCAAGTTACTCAATCCCTATTTATAAGACATGACAACATTATTCAATACGAAGGAAATGAAGACTAGAGTCCAATTTGCATGAATATGGGCTATTTGTTGGATGTCTCCAAACAGAAATATTTTAACGATTCATAGCCAATCATCCGTCCTTTATCAACTTTCCAGATTCTGTTTTTCCTGTGACAAGAGATATCAAGCCTAAGCTAAAACTTCTTCCGGGTTTCAATAAAGTTAGCCGTTTTCCAAGTGCACAACAAAAATTCGAACATGTTACTTTTTCTTTGGAATTTCTACAATTCAACTACACCAAATGAACGTACGGTACAGGTGGATATAACGATTCCCAAGGAGAGGAAACAGAACTTCTTCTATCATTTCATTTCCCTCCTTCAAAACTTTCCACAGACTGCGTTGCCTCGTGCCCCTTGCACGCCTCATTAAATTGAGTTCCAAAACCATAAGAGGATTTCCTAACCTGATTTTCGACTCATGTTATGGCTCAACTCTTTCCCAAATTACCAGACCAACCCAACCCGGCAGACCATACCGAACCAAGTCAACGTGCCTTCTCAATCCAATCTTAGCAGTGAAAATTCCACAAGTCCTTTCCTTTTCCCCATTATCTCTCCAACTAACAACTCATTTACTCCTCCCTCCTTGCCTTAGCATTTCCGTCCGTCCAGATTTTGAATTAAAATTCAACTCTCATAATCAAAACTTCCTCTTTGCACTCAATAACCAAGAGACCTGCCTGTTCGGAGTATTACATTTCATTACAAAACTAACTCAATTTTCTTCCTTTAAACTTTATCTACTGACTGGAGTAGGTAGTGCTGAATAATATCCACCAGGCTAGGCAGTTCAGGTGGGATTACAAGAAAAGCCTTCTTTCCTTCCAAACTTTCCACTGCATTGTGACGATAAGGAAGGAATGAAAATAAATGATCAATGTGGTCCACGTAATTACAACCAAATCCCTCATGGTGAAAATACATAATAATACTGTACCAATTTCTCCGTTCGTTCGACTTTGAATTCCCTAGTCTTATTACAAAGGAATACGAATTTTGAAACAAGATTTCTTAATTATATTTCTCGATAAAATTCGTAATTTTCCGATATGCTAAGAATTCATGGACGCAATGTATAATTAGTCCAAACGAACCCAATTTCTGAATCCATGTAGAATCTTACCAGAAGTAGAAATTCCAGAAGCCGTAGTATTATCTTCATCACTCAATTGTTCCACTACTTTAGTATCTTCCAACTCTTGTAACCATCTGTACAGTTCCTCCAAATCAACCCAATTATCACCCACACAATTATTATTTCTCTGGGGAATGAGTTGGTGGGACTTGAGCCGCAGCTCTAGAAGATGAATGTTGCTGATTTCCATGTGAGAATCCAGAGCTTGAACTGATTCTTGGGGGAAGGGAAACAGGGGAAGGGGTCCAACGAGATAGGGATGGCTCAGAAATCAACCGTTTTGGTATGGGACAACCATTCACACCCCCACCAGGGGAATTTCGACTGTACATTTCGACTTTTATGTAAAATTAAATATATTCTCTCTCTCTATTTGAAATTGCAATAATTTGAAAGACACCATTTTCAGGCACCCGTACGTAATCTCAGCTCCTCCTTGTAATTATACATTAATGAGTGGCTACAACTGGTGAGTCATGGGTGAGAGTTTCAACCTTCTTTTTTTCTCTTTCTAAATATAAACTTCTGCTGCTCATCTTATTGAAGTGAAGAAGATCTTGGTAATGAAATTGCTCATTCTTGTGCTTGGAACTTAATTTTCTTTTCCTTCCTTCCTACGCGAGGTGGATGGAGGAATGCATGCAAAGAACATTTGCATCAACCGGAGAAACTTGACTTCTTCAACAGCCAAGAGCCAACCAAACCAACTTGGATCAACACACTCCAAGTCCAAAAGAGTCAAGTCAAACAGGAATAAAAATACAGCTCCGGCTGTTTCACCATATTCTTTTCCTTTAGTGTACACACATTAAACACGACGAAGATATTCTTCTCCCGCCACCACCACACTGCTGCGGCGGTATAAAAACACGCGCACCAACTTTACACATTTTCTAAACAAAAATGCGAGAATTAAATGACTGTATAAAAAAACAACTCCACAACCCACAACTTAAGGAGGAACGACGACGAGACGACGACGGAGCGACCACATCGTGACACTTGACTCTGAATATGAATGAGAGATTGAAGATGAGTCCAGCCAGCCTAAATGGACGTGACATGTGGGTATATATTCACCCACGCAGACAAAATCCACTATACACATTCACATTCCAATCTTAGAATAAAATTAAGGAGAGAGAACTTTTACTGTTTTTGTCTATAAAACAATGTGCGAATAAAATTAAGTGTCAATAAAATCCTCACTCTCTATCACTCAAGTGTCGTGTATAAACTAAGAACGGTACGATTAAATTCGTACCACACCACCTTCACCGAATAAAAAAACTCGAGGGTAAAAAATTGCAAACTTGTCCTGCCCTATTTAGTCTCAACTTCAAGTAACTCAACCTAACCCAAAGCGTCTTGCCAAATTCGGATTTTGCCGAGTAATTCAAATTAAGTTCAACACACTCTTATTCCGTCTTGTCTTGTCTTGTCTCCTGTCCTAAGCTCAAGCTCTACTCTCCTCCACTTCCAAACTAACTCTGACTCTTTAGTAGTCTAATATATCAGACTGGGAGGCATAAGCCAAGGCGGGCCTGGCCCTACCATACCATGCGGCAGATACTTAATTATAATTTCTTCCAATCTAATAACACTTGCCAGCCAGTCATAGCCAAGAACATAAGGAAGCACCAGAACGAACAACCATAGCAGCACAACACCAGAAGTGCATTCACGCGGGACTTCACACAACACATGCTCCTGCTGCGGTTGTTGTAGATTCCAAGGTAAACAGAACGAATGTGAGAACACACAGACAGAGACACTAGCCATCCAAACCAAAATATAAGCTCTTTTTTTGCGAATTGCAAAACTTTTTAATTAATCATCCTGTTTTTTGCCTGGTGGAGGACATTGGTGCTTATCAGACACTGTCCTGTCTATGTTTATGTGTACGGTACGATACTACCTATCATATACACCCTATTCTACGATTAGCTCACGCAAATTTTGTCCGCGATGGTACTTTTTGCACACACATTACTACATGACATCATCCACTCCATCCCAAATCTCTCATTCGTATTCAGTGTCGAAGTACTGTGCTAAGCTCAGCTCTGACATGCAACTCTATGAGATGAGCACTGAGCACATGTGCCTTGCCAGAATTCATAAGCATGAGCCGTCCGTGTAGTTAATTGTTCTATTCAAAAAGTAATAACCACCACTCTCTATCTCTACTCTGCCTGTTCTGTGCAGCAAAGTGTCATTGTCGTCGTCGTCGTCGCCCCTCCATCCATCCATTATTACTTTCAATTGCCTCTCATGAGTTTGACCAGGGTCATTTAAATTTAACGTGTTCATTAAACCCTTCTTCTTTATTCACCATTTCACCACTACACCACGATTTGAGGAAAAATCAAACACAATGCATACAAAGATCATCTATCTCCACGAAAGTGGCGAATACCACACTTCAACTCCAATGTTGACATACACTTGAGCTTTGCCGAGTTCCCATCAATATCAGCCACTTTGCCTTTGCAGAGTTCAAAGGCTTAGGGCACAGGCTCACTTTTACTTTCTAGAATTCCTTTAATTATCGGAACTTTAGGCAATTAGTGCCGTTTATTGCTGTGCAATCATCGCACCATGCATGCATGCACTACAAGTACAAGCACTAACATGGGTGCAATCAAAAAGTAATTTCACTGTTAATTGTAGCAATGTAATGATCCTCAGCATACACATAACAAGTAACAGCAATCGAATGGGCGGGGTTATTACAACGCCTTATTTTTGCACAAATTGCACTCCATAAACATTCGCTCCAAACTAAAATTTCCTTTCTTCCTTTTATGCACAAAAAGATTTTTTTCAAGATTTCCAAATGGGTCAATTCCTTAGGGATCAAACAAAAGCACACTTCAAATAACTACTACTCCTTCAAAATCCTATGACGTCGTGAGTTAAGTTCAATACATTTTTTCTCACGCAAAAATACGCACATTTCCACCAACAAGGAAGGAAAATTGGAGGCAGGCAAATGGAGGAAAGCACTCAACTCAACGTCAGCACCGATCCACTTCAAGAACAAAAATGAACTTGTAGTTTTTGTGAGTCAATGCATGGACGAATAAGACAGGAATGAAATGTTCAGAGCAGAGCAGCACCAAACAACTCTGTGCGCATTCAACCAAGCAAATAATACCTGACTACTACTCGACTCCACTACTGACTGCCCAAAATCTAACCCTTCCCAGTACGTATATTCACAATTGCAAAGAGAATCACAAGATTCATTCATTTAAATGCAATGTGGATGTGCTGCAGAGTTGAGTTCGTTACTTCATTTATTCCTGCCTAGAGTACGAAAAATCCTTTTTCTTCCTTCCACCCCAAGAAAGTCATGGATATAGTAAACACACGACGAGACAAGCTTCACCGACCGACCGACCCGAGATTCAGTCCAGATGCAAATCTTATCTTTATTACAAAGAAAAGGAAACTAAAGAATAGGAGCATTGCCATTGCGTAACCAGTTCTATCCTCTTATTCCCCTCCAAGAATCTAAACTGCCATGAAACACACCTGAAGAAATCAAATTGGATATTCTCAAAGCCCAATTGCTGCATTATGCAGTCAAGCTTTATCTCCCATTTTGAATTCTTATCACGGAAAACCCGCATAAAGCTAACTTTTAAATGTCCACCATTGCCTTTTCTTTTTATCTTGCAAAAAAATCGGGTGGTTTGCAAAAAAATATGCAAAAATATTGCTTAAGAAAGGGAGCAGAAGCAGGTTCTCACGGACAATGTATTCCTGAACTGGAATTGATACAAAAAAATCCTGCTTGCTTGCTGCCTGCAGTCCCAAAAACTAAAGCTAAACTGGACCTTATCAACTTTCGATCAACGAAAACACAACCATAACAATCTGTCTGACCGAACGCAACGTAATGTATCCGGAGGTAAATTACTAGTTTACGACGGCTCGCAGAGTCAATGACACGAGATGAAATGGAATAGCATCACATTATTGTTTCAACACATTCGTCATTCATTATCTATTAGCAAACCATAATGGGTGTGGCAGGGCAGGAGGGAATTCTGGGTTGGTTAAAAGGTTGGGCAAGCAATTGGGTACTTAACTAACTCATTCGTTCCATCCGCCACACCATAATAATGTCAAGTCAAATCTGACTCATTTGTAGATATCCCCACTTCAGCTGTCTCTTATCAAGAGCGAATAATAATGGTAATTACAATGCACCATCGGCATTTTGGCTTATCTAATTCGTAATTGTGAGTTGAGAACAAAATCGACTCAATCATTGTCAAATTGTCGTCATCACTTTAGCTGGAGCATTCAACGTAGCACATTAGTAATTCAATTTAGATAGACCGTGATTTAACTCGTTGGGGTCCATGACCTTATTTTCAATCTTAAAACATGTCTATCGAAAACGAAGGAATGAGGTCTTAAGTAAAAAAAATAAATCGACTTTCTGCATCGGAATAGAAAAACTTTCATTCGCCCTACAAAATGCCAGAAAAAGGCTAATCGTTTGATCTTTCAGTACTTTGCAGAATTTCCTAAAAGATTGTTTAATCTACTAAGCTAGTCGAAGTAGGATTTCTGGCAATGGCACAAAACTTAATCCCTGAACTATTCCCAAATGCGAATTCCAGATCCATCCACCCAAGAATTTTCCCTTACTTCAACCTGGATTTGCTATCTCGTTTTGGCAACTTTTAGAAAAGGATTTTGAGTCAGATCAGAACTTTACTGTGTGTGACATGCAAGCAAAGCTATGCTTCGTTCCACTTTCCTGCCTCTCCGGGCAAATATTTCATAAACTGAGATATATTTTGAAAACCATCAAAGTCAATGTCAATTATTTTCCACAGTCCAACATTTTCGATCTCTGATTCTGATGTTCTGGATCAAAGCTGTTTACCTTTCCTACTTTATCCAGGTTATACAAACGAATGAAATGAAACCTGGAGCGTTTGTCAAAATTCTGCTCCTGTCATATTATTTCATCTCCCTCCGTGGCTGTCAGCTGAATCACATGGTTCGCCAAACTCAACTAGTAAACTAATTGCATGACAAACGTGTACAACGATACTAGGGTTTACTGCAATGCAAAAAGCAATGTATATTCTTCTCTCTCCTCTGTCTCAAACTTCTATCGTTTCAAAACTTTGAAAGGATAATTTTAATCATCTCTCCTCTGAGGAAGAACCATAAAGTTACTCATCTTGTTTTACCACTCATTCATTCTCTCCTGGAACATTATAAGTGCATTTGGTAACAGTGCATACAAATATGTTTACAAAAGTTCATTTCATCTTCTACCTTCCCAGGATTTCAAAGTTTGATGTTGACAGGTTCTGGGTAATCGTTACTAAAATATTAGACAGCAGCCTTGGCAGGCAGGCAGCTTCAGTCCCGTATTTCTGGGCTCCAATTGCTATTATCGTCCTCCCATTTCATTTCTACTAGGACTAGTATTGTTTGATTTCATACAACCCTTTCGTTTTGTTTCTTTTTTGGATCGATCCCCTCCATCCTGGACTAAATAATTAAACTACTCTCCTTTCCTTCTGTACAGTGTAACCAATGGAATGGAAATGTCGAGTACGTATTATCAATTTTATCCAATTGTTTTGTGAGTTCTGTTCTTCGGATCGTTCTAGTTCCGTTGAAGCATGACAGGACATTTTTAAGGTTCTTATTTATTCATTTCTCCATTACCGTCGTTCTCTCTTTCCACATATGAAAAATCTTGTATTATGTTTTGTCTACTCTGAATTGAGTAGGCTGGCTGATGGCTGGCTGCTGACCTAGATTAGATCAAATTCAGACAGCAGCTAGGCTGGGGATTACGACGACGAGGAATTCTGAATGTCCCATTTTGATGACCTCAAGGAAAGTCTAGAATTGAATTTGCACATGTGCCCTCGGCAGCAGTTCGAACAATAAAATTGCAATCGCCGTAATTGCATAGCCCATAAAACTTTAATGGATTGGAGAGTGCAATACACGACAAGTAGGAAAGAGATTGGATTGGAGACAGAATATTCAATCAGAACTTCAATCACATTAGATGATTAAATGTATTTCTTCCAATGTTCTTATATAAAAAATTGTCACAAACTCTATTCGATATTTGAGTGAAAGTGATATCAATGGAATAAATTCCAACCTATCATTAAATATTTACACCTTAAGGGTCCAATTCAATCTCAGGATAGACTATTTAGAAAATTACTAAAGGGATCGACCAAGAGGCCAACAAACTTTAACCTAAACAACTGAATTTCTACAGCCTTAGAAAGTAATTTCCCCTTTTGATTTCTACACAATAACTGCTTCCACATTTACTTGTCAACCGAACGAGAATAAATGTTAACCTACCTAACCTTTCTACAAGCGAAACAGCCAACTTGATGCTTAGGCTTTTCAGGGAAAGAAAAGATGACAAGTATTTTGGACCGTGTTCAAACTATGCTCTTACAATTTCTTCTATTCTTTCCTACCTCTCTGTGGTAAAAGGAATGACAGAGTCTTGGCGACAATAATGATTCCTCACTCACCCATCCACAATTTATCTTCGAGTAATCTAAAACTTTTAGCTCCTGTTCATAGAAGTGATTCATTTGCTTTCATTTTCACTTTACCTTCACCAAGACCAACATTTTTTTGATTGGGCCAAAGCCAATTCTTTCCTGTGTGTATATTTTATACGTTGCACTTGCACTTTTTCAGAGAAGACAAGATTCCATCCTTTCCTCCTACTTCATTAAGAAGTGTCATTCCTCATCATTACCCTTCCTGAACCAAGTGCACAAAGTCTCCAGAAAACATGGGAATTCATAACCAAAGCCCAATGGATGAAAGGAATATTTTTCTTTGCTTTGACTTTCCGGGACAACAACATACTCTTCAATCGTCCCTAATGGAAAATTCTTTCATAACCATAAAATGCCATTAACCACTGCTACTCACAACTTTGGAAGCTATTCTCTACCTTTAATATTAGAAATACCAATCTAACGACGGGATAACTCATTATCATCTGCCCGCACTATGTCCAGACAGAATTCTTGCACATCCAGGGCTTTCGGATTTATCACTGACCTAAATATGACAACACGACTTGGGTCCATTTTTCCTTGATCAAAGAAGAAAGATCCGAAAGTCTACTCTACATCCAGGATCTGACCTTTCTGTATGGCAACCTGCTATGAAATTAAGCGATTTCTCAAATACTTTCCAAAAATTAGTCTGTGGGATAAAATCTAGATATACCATTCCACAGCAAGTGCAAAGCTTGAAATGGTTATGCAAGGTTTGCTTTTTTCTTTTATGGTGTCATCTAACTCAAGGCCAAGTCAAACAAATTTTAACCTAGCACTCATTTCACTTCCCCTTAAGACTTGTTATAGCATTCGCACCCGGTGTCACTGTCATTCGGTCTTTGCCCTGTGAATTGGAATAGGACGGGTGTGTCTTGTCTGAATCTCTAGTGGAGTAGACGAGTAGAGCACAAATTCTTATACAGAAGCAAGGAGTGGCAACGGTTGTATTCGATACTAAGTACCCTATGGACGGCGACAGATGTTAGTCAAAAGATTTATCGTCGTTTCTCTTCCCGAAATTCAAGATTTCTTGTTTTACACACTAAAGTTTTCTGCAACACTAAACAGACTAAAAGAAGTTTAAATCTTCCGATTGAAAAAACATGCTCGTTATAAATTTCCTCATATTTACGTTTTCCGATTAAAAAATTTCAAATTCAGTAAGTTGACCTCGGAAAAATTCCCTGGTCATTAGCATGACTAACACAAAAGGTAAAAAAAATTAATGTACTGCTGGTGCAAGACAAATGACAAGCTCGTTAAGAATTTCAATACACAAAACAAATGTGGGTGAGTCTTTCACGTGCTCTGTATCACTGTCAGGCCAATCCCCTCAAATAAACCATAGACTTGAACTTCTAGCCTTTTCTTGAATTGACCTCCCAATCTCTATTCCTCTAGAACAAAACGGAAATGGATTGCTTGCTGCCGGCTCAATGCAAAGCACAGCGCTGCCACAGGCTACGTAACGCAGCTACTATGTAGTTCACCACATGAGAAATTGAAAGATTTTTTATTTCAATCTTTCAACTTCACCGCATGGCAATCAGTGTACTGTTACTAAACTGTGGACGTGCATCATAATAGGACTGTATTTGGGTCTGCAGGAAGTAAAAGCTCAGTTCGTCTGGTCAGTGAACAAGGAAATTTCGAATTTACACCCTAAAAATTTTACTGCAAGTGTATTCCGTAATTTTTTTAAAAAGTAACCAATATTTTATAAAAGTTTCTCTTCAAATTGAAACCCGTCCCAAACTAAGAAGCTGGGAATGTGGTTAGATGCCTTATTGACTTCACCGACAGTCAAGCCAAGATCAATGCAATAGATTCATTCACTCCTCGTTCCATTCTCTCGCTCCATTACAAGTTCAATAAAACATTCGTCAGACAGTCAGAAGCCGCAGTGTAAGACATAAAAGTAAAACACTGCAACTTCAAATGGTTGTCTTTTCGATTGAGGGATATAAGTAAAAAAGAACGAGATTGCGTGTTTCAATAGGGCTGGATCACGTAAAAGAATTTTCAATGCTTAGAAAATCGAAATTATTTGCGGTCAATAAAATTCTTACACGTTCACTTTTACAAACGTAGCTGAAAAACAAATTTTAAAGGATACAGAAGGGTGAGAACGTAGTTGGTGTCCTCCGTAAATTCTAAATTCCTGACAGTAATTATAATTGGTTAATTAACAATAATTAGAGAGAGCCTGAAACTCGCCAGACCGTATGTAATAAATACAAGTCCCCAAACAACCCTTAATTACAAAGTTGACATCTGAAAGCCCATAGAATATTAACAAGTGCCGTGTCTCCTTGTATTCAACAAAAGTAATTTTAACCAAAGTACTAACTACAATTTTCATCTTTCTTGTAATAATTGTCTGAAATGACTCCCAATAATCAATTTGTAGATGTACATGGTGTTAAAAAAGTTCAGTCAAAAATGTCTTTTAAAGAGTTTTCAAGTTTTCTTTCCATCGCCCCTTCTCAAATAGCTTTGACGTTAAAATTTGAGGGTAAAGTAATATTCTCCTCATTGCTCCAATCAATGTAAGTAAATAAATATACATGGATGTGCAGCAGTACAGTAGACAGACTAGACAGAGTCAAGTATTACAGCAAACATCCGAACCAGATCAAGCTCACCCTTCCTTCGTCTTTGTACTTAACAACGTGGACAAGATAGACAGTAGTAGTGTAATGTATAGAAGCAAGCAACCCTTTAACAGTCATATTGCTCTCGCAAGTGAGCCCTAAAAATGTAAAGTTAGGAAGGAGTTTAGTGTATCTAATACTGGAGCGGAAGTTTTCAAGTAAATTACTGTCAAATAGCCAGGAAACTTGGTGATGCATTCACAACAGATCTCGTTCATTCCAAAGAAACTCAAACGAGTCAGAAAAGTTAGAATTTTGAAGTTGTGCACTGGTAGCAGCAACTGTACTGAAATTCCCCTTAGAGGCTTTCCGAACCTTCGGCAATTTCAAAAATCGATAAACAAATCGTCATTTCAAGCCAACCAGGACTACCTTAACCCTAAGGAAATTTATGTCTTTAAACCCTTGATTATCCCCACTCAATCGAAGAAAGAAAGGAACAGGTTTTGAATCCTGTTTGTTGTCTGTACAGTCAGTCACACGACAATCCTTGTAAGTAAAGTACCCGAAGCCGAAACATGAGGACGAATCAGCTGTAGCCACGAATCTGAGTCCCACGAAAACCCCAAAGGATTTGCACCCTCCCTTCTAAATTCTTTAACTTTAGTGNTGTACAGTCAGTCACACGACAATCCTTGTAAGTAAAGTACCCGAAGCCGAAACATGAGGACGAATCAGCTGTAGCCACGAATCTGAGTCCCACGAAAACCCCAAAGGATTTGCACCCTCCCTTCTAAATTCTTTAACTTTAGTGTTAATATTAATTAAGATTTTAAAGCCCTCAACGTCGGTTTGCGACAGCAGGGCTGTAAACCTCATGAATAATTGTATTTCTCCTTAAGCTCCAAGTCGTATTCCATAAGTAAAACCCCATCCATCCGTATGCGTACCCGCTAATTTCTCATTCCTCTCAACAGTCCACAAAGCAAGGAAGAAATACCATACCATGCCATACAAAACACAACACCACAGTGGAGATAAAACAAAACCATGGACTAAAAATAACCAAAACTACAGCCATCCGGTATTTTCTGAAAATCCCTTGACTGTTTTTCACCATACATTTGCATACTCCCCTGCATACGACCTTTGACACTTGAATAATGAATCGTGGTGGTGAATGACCCAGGTCAAACTCAACCATGCCATACAAAACACAACACCGAGTAGAGATAAAACAAAACCATGGACTAAAAATAACCGAAACTACAGTCATCCGGTATTTTCTGAAAATCCCTTGACTGTTTTTCACCCTACATTTGCATACTCCCCTGCATACGACCTTTGACACTTGAATAATGAATCGTGGTGGTGAATGACCCAGGTCAAACTCAGCAGCAGCTGAGCTAACCAAATGAGGCTTGGATTACCTGGAGTTTACCATACATATCTGACCACTCTGTCAAATTACCACTTGAAAACCCAGTGCAGATGTAAAATAAAATTATGACTCAATTTATCCACCCATCCCTCCCAGTCACTTCCATTGTAAACATTTAAATTCTGTTAAAGGGTGGATCCCTTATATGGTACACTATGCATAGCACAAGGTCGACACGGTAGATGATAAAGTTAAGCACGTTGCGTTGTGTGGTTGATTGATGAGCAGGTCTTTCATAAAATAAAAATTACTACACTTGACTTTTGAAGTGAAACTCTTTTGACTTGACTTTCTTTCCTCAACTTCCAGGCAGCCAGATGCGGATGTTCAATTTGTTACGTGTACTTGAGGGACTTGCGTGTTAAGTTGATGAAAAGTCTCTCGAGTTAGTTGGTCCTCACTTGACACAAACACACTCGTTGTCAAACTGATAATAATTTTCAGGAGTTAGCGACAAGGAACTCTCCAAGTCAGGTAATAAGTCTACTTCTGGTCCACGCACACACAAGACACTGTTCAACAATATAACAAATGTAGTCCTGTAATGTAACTCAACCATGAGAACCGATTACTTCCCCTCACTGAACATCTCGTCGAGTTGTAAATCACTAAAGTGAGCCCGAAGGAATGAAAGCCAACAAACATAAGCAACCCGGTGGAGTTGGGAAGATAATCTAATGTCATGAATAAGAAATCGAGTCAACCTGCCTGCCTGCCTGCCGGGCCGAGTGCCACGCAAGACTGAAACTGAATTCCAGGCCAGGGAAAGTCAACTTTTAGTTGGCTCAACTAAACTAGAACTGGAGAAAGAATAAAACTGTCTCATAACCCCATCCCTTCCTTTTCCCCACTAACCAGCACAGCAGCAAGTGGGAAACGAAACTTTAGCACTCATTTCAAAGAGTTCACAGAGCCAAGCCAACTAACTGCCGAGGGAGAATGTCATGGACCAACTGCTCTTGAAACGAGAGTCGAGATTCCAATATATTCACCCACATGGACAGATTACTCCCGACTGCCTACCTACTTTGCCAGGTTCAGGGAAGCCTTTCCATGCCACATCATGACCCGGCGCAGCCTGATCTTCCATCCAAGCTCAACTTTTTGAAGAAAAGTGATGCCACATGTTGTTTCTCCGGCTCGGCCCTCCAGTTCAACCCAACAAGGAACACTCTCCCCAAAAACTCCCACGTAGTCAACTCAAACTGTGCCTCCTATCTTCGTTTCCCTTCTTACGTACCTACTCTCCAGTGCATTGTACATCTCTTTCAAACTGCTGACTACATTTCTTCAAGTACGAATCCAATCCATTGCATTGGAAAATTCGGTCAAATCAAATAGGTCGGATGTAAGATTCAGAAAGAACCTTCCATTCAATTTTCCTTATATGACTTCCTTTACGATCTCAATCACAAGAACTGAATTCTTCGCAATTAAAATTTTCTCAACTAGAATATTTTCTTGGTTTTGCTAATCCAACCATTTATTGCACATGCGTAGACAAAAATCCCATTATTCTGTACTGTCCAATGAACCTGGGGATTTCGGTCGTAAAACCACACCAGGCATTTAGTAATTCAAAATGATCTAAGAAGACCATAGTGAGGAAACCAGTCAAGACGTTCGCGTTCTAGAAATTTTTTTAAGAAATAAAGCGGGTACTGAGATAAAAACCATATGTGTGTGTAACGTAGGCTGCAGATTACACGAGTTACAGCTTTAACCTAAATCCTAACTGACACCCAACTGATCCTTCCAGATTTATGTGGTGGAATCGGGAATAAACACCCACATAAAACCTAAGCTGGTATCTGCACACAACTACCTTTCTTTCTTACCGGCAACCAACCAAGATTTGAGTCTTGTCGTGGAATGACGTGACGATAAGGAATTAATCCGGTTTGAGACAAGGGAAAAAGAGTGGCTGTAAAACATCAGAGGGGGAAGAAAGTGAAAGGGTCAACGAGAAGAAAGACCATATTCGGAACAACTTTTAGTGCCCAAGTAATTGGCAATATAATGGAAGGCTTGCATCACTAACCACCTCTGTCAGTCGCCTCTGCTCATAGCAACAGCAAAAACTTGACAAATCCCCAAGTTCACACTCGTTACAACAAAATCTTCATTCTTGGATGACTCAGACGGTGGTGCTCAAGTGCACGATTTCGACCTTAGATTTTTATTACGCGGGATTTATTCACCCAATAAAACCGTTTTAATAGGCTCTGTTAGGAATATAATCCTACTACATAATATATTGTCCACTTGTTTTTATAGCTGTCACAACTCACAAGTGACAAAAAATCTCCAAAACAAATTTAAAATATGTAATATTAAAGTTCGGGTGACTTTGATAAGTTATATTTTCTTCAAATCAATGCTAAATATTCAATTTCAGCAAACATTTTGACCTCAATATAAAATCAATCAAATTCACACAGCAAACATTCGTAGTTCAATTTGCCCATAATTGTAGACAAACAGTGAGTTTTGAGTTAAATTCATAATATCAAAAATGACATAAACATTCAGGAAAACGGTGAGGCAGAGTTATGACAAGCAAAACTAGATACGTCACGTCAAGAGTTTAAAAAGTAGATCAAGAGCAAACAAGCCCTAAATCTTTGATGTGACATCCAATCCGGCGAAAGTGAAAGATTTGCTTTCACTTTCCCATACCTTTCAAATCCATCAAGTTTTTAAGTACTCCACACTAATAAAAGAACATCCACCGTACTTTCCTTTCAAAATCATATAGACATCATACTGCTTCAAAACAGTCGGATGAGAGAATTTTATAGTTCAAGTAAAAAAGATAGAACAACTAAAATTTTTACAATAAGAATTGCCTGTGACGTATCTACTCTCCACATTTAAGTTAGATTTCCTTGCCCCACCTTATTAGGCCATAAAACTTTAGGCATGCACGTCTGCCATTCAACACAACTTTAGTGCTTCGTGAATACAAACCCATAAAATCCCTAGTTTAGTTTACTTTCACCTC
>WJEZ01000731.1:0-23746 GCA_009869925.1 Thalassaphorura encarpata
AGCCCTACTAAACCATATTGTGTTTTCATAACCTTTGGCCTTTACAATTCTCCACCCACGCAAGTAAGCTAATGTTGAGCTATATTCACATAATTTAACGAAGAATTGAAACGGTCAAATAATTGAGGGTTTTGACTTTGTAATATAAAAGAACTAATCAGCATTTCTTTTGTCAGGTGCGCACATTCCTTCCATCCATACATGATGACATTAAATTCCGGTCGGCGGTTTGATATATTGAATTAATTCATCCAATTCACTTTAAGGGACTTACTTCTACTCTGCTGAGCTAAACAAGACCTATGTGAACGACAGACTCAATTTGACCTGACCTGACAGCAACCCCATCGCTGGGTTGGCCTGGAGTGGATTCAAGGAGTGCCTCTTTGTATGTAACAATTTAAAATTATAAAGTTCCTAGATATTAAAAGCTACAAGTTTCCATAGTGACACAACCATGTTTGTTGTTAGGCCTTCGGACGAGCAGTGCAGTATTGATATTGATAGCCAGTTAGCGAGGCAACAGGAAGTGTTCAAACTTCAACATTTCAGTACGGTTCGTTCCATTTCTCTTCAAATTTCAGATTTTTATCTGTCATCATGCTAGTAGCTAATTCACCTTGTCTTTATCAGCATACAACGGAGCAATCCCGTTAAATAATTTTCCTGTCACGAGTTATCTCATGACTCAGAATAGACTTCTTCTTGTATGCTCTTTCATAATTATTAATAGACAACTTGAACGTTATTTTGTTACGATGAGTCTGAATTCAATACTTACGTTGACATTTTCGATGAACATACTGTGAGTGGAACTTAATGTTTTAGGAATATCATTGAATTGTTGAAGGATCATAGTAAAATTCATGTTCGAATGAACGTGAACCAGTAAAAGAAAGCATAATAACTGTCATATTCAAACTTACCGTGTATGAAAAACCATGACACAAATCATGAGGCCTCTTTTGATATGCACTTAATTTCAATGGGTTTAAGAGGCCCAACGTCGTGTGACATGATTTTTTTTTGCAAAATATGAAGTAAGCTCTGATAGTATTCGATACCTTGTTAGTCATAGCCTAACCAAACCATTTAATTAAAATCAATAGAAACTTATTTCTCTTGTCGTTAAGTGTGATTAACGTAACCCGATGATAGTATTTGTTTCATTTTCCAGAAGCCAACAGAAACCTGGACAATTCCAAGATTGAAAGCACGACAGCCCCCGTGTTATGGGCAGTTCGTCGACATATTGGTAAGTACCTTTCGGAAGATTTGTTTTGAGTTCCATTTAGACTTTTAAATGCTTCTTTATAACATTGTGGTCAGCTAAGGAAGGATATTCTTAGAGCTCATTTTGAGCGGTAGTATTTGGTTATTTAATGGTGTCTGATTGCAGTGCGTACCTTATCCATGAATCTGAAATTGTAGTTATAATATCACCGAAGATGTTCATTATGTAATCTGCTTATTCGAAACTCATAGCAGTGGAACATAGTGTTAGCAAAGTATTTTTTAATTTCACCGTTGAAGTTTATGAATTAGTTTGAGAAATATGTTGAGTTTCATATCATATTGCAGTTGCATGTTTCAGTTGGAAGCAGTAAAATGTGGAGGATTCGAATTATTTTGGCCAATTTCGTAGAAACCATTTGCAACTAGAAGCAATGTTGTCGTAAAATATTTCGTTTTTTTTTGCAGAGGTCTATGATATTAGAACTTAAGCAAAATAACCATCTAGTTGGAGTTAAGTAAGATTGTAGTATAGCTCAAAGTACAACTGATCGTCTTTTTATTTGTGTTCTTAATGATATGTGTCATTAAGTTGTGAAAACTTTTTTTTAATGCTGAGTTTGAGAAGACACGAAAATTGCTAATTATGTTGGAGGAATGCAGTGAGGCGTACGCTAATACAAGGTTTTCTCTCTTTGATACTATTTAATTATAAAAGAATTCGGCTTCGAGGATCTTGGGTCTTGTTTCATACAAATGAATATAAGCTAGTATATAAAGCGTTCCGAGAAATTTAATACTGGTATAATTTTTCGTCTGAATAGTGCCATCATTAGATTGGTTGATGGGTGACATTGCTATTAATTATTTCTTGTCCTCCACCATTATTTTTAAAAGGGAGCTCGGTGGCTGGTTTAATCTTAAATGGAACCAATATTAATTGTGAATTGGGTAGACGCTGAGTTGTATGAACATTATTTACTGCTGCAACTGTACTAGATAAATATAATTGTTGCTAGAATATTATGACATGTTATGCTCCCCTTAGTTCGATATATGTTTAGTATTCTCGATTTAAGACGGGACATTAACTTTCTCCTGTGGAAATGATGCTGAACGAGATGAGTCAGCAGAAATGGTAAAATTAGCAGTCTAAAAGTTGACTTTCATTAAGGGTTTACCTTAAATCTCCATGATCTTTGCAATAAAGGGAAGTTGGGATGATGAAAGGAGAAAGTTTCACGAAAAAAGAAAAAAGTAGGCCCAAATATTTTTGGGCAAGAGACAGCAAACCGTATAAAAATTAACTATGGGAAGCAAATGACTGCTAAGGTGTGGAAGGAGTAAAACAAGCAAAAAAATTTCTATTCTGTCTTTCGGAATTCAGTGGTTTTTATTCTTTTTACTTCCTTCTTTTCCAAAGTAAATTTTATTAGCTTTGGTAATGAAAGTTACCATTCGCTTAAGGAGTCTTCCTCTAAGTACTTTTTTTTACTCTTTTGTGGTGTGGTAGGCCCTGTGTATAATGTTCAAACATTCAAATACGGGTGCATGAGATAATTACTAAAAAATGATCAATTTAAAAAAGTCATTCAGTGCATATGAGAGCCATTCACCATATTCCGCATTGGAATTTTAGTTCAGAATTTTAGGATCCGCAATGCCGAATTATTAGTCCTTCACCCCGAAAAGGGGAAAATGAACAAATAAGATGGATTTTCTATCGTATCTTAGAAAATAGGTCCAACTAAATTCTGAAACTACTCAAAATCATTTTGTTCATTCTAGTGTTTTATTGAATCGGAGGTTCAAAGGTTTCGGCGCGGTTTCACCCTAGGAAAAAGTGCTTGTTGAAAATCGAATTGTCGATACAAATAAGAACTCCGTAGTATTGCTGCCTTGAACTTTAGTGTTTTGCAATACTCTGGCTTATATCTAGTCGACTACCTAAAATGTTCAAATGATATTTGGAGAGTTATAATGAAAGCTGGAGTGGGAAAGAGTAAAGATTCGAACGAATTCGACGGGCGTCATGTCAACCCTCGACGGTCTGTTCAGTTGAGCTCACTCATCTGCACGCTATGTGTCAGAATCCGGAATCTTCCAGACCGGTAATTATTACCATGTATAATCTATACCTTGAACGGAGGGCAGTGTAATTGTTTATGCTATCGAAGACCTGAAACGCCCCAATTATCCTGGCAGACAAAACATGAAATAAGAACTCAACGATTGGATCTAGGCGTGATGCCTTACCCGTTTTTATTACTTTACGTCAGTCAATATTCTGCCTACCAAACGGTAGTTTGCTTTGAAATAATATTGATTTGTGAGCTCAGGAAGTGTAATCTGTCTCTTTACAGGCAGAGTCTGGAAATCTCTATGCAGAACTTTCTCCGATCTTTATTTCTTTTTACTCTTCTAGCCTGATATTCGTTTAGGAATACTTTTTTCTTGAAATTGGACAAAGTGGTTTGATGCTTTGGAGACTGCTTTTCTTTTAACATCTTCTACGTAGTCTTTGGAAATTCAAGTTCTAAAGCATTGGACGTACAAATATTACGTGGCCTCTGCTTTTCTAACTTTTCCTTGGCATCATTACTGTTTCTCGGACGGCAATTCAAGATACTAAGAGTCTACAGGAATCTGCTTATAAGGATTGAATGATCTAAATCAGAAGTCGTAATAATAGATTTGAAATGTTCAAAGGCTTTTCCATCCGTTTCCAACCACTCGAATATCAATTTTGATTAGACATTTCTGAAATGCTTACTCTGTAGCTTAAATAAAATCTTATGCTATGGTTAGTTGAGCAGAAAATGTATGGGTTAAAGGATTCTAGATATAATTTGTGTAACATCAGTCACTCACTCGCGTTGCGTTGCTCTCCAATAATCCTTTTAAATCCAAGACTAATAAGCTCCTCTTCACCAACCTCTCCCTGTTCTGATCCTCAGCAGCTCTCAAAAACTCAATCATTTCTCGAGAGCTACGTTACATGTATTTTCTTTCTAGGTTTAGTGGAAAAGAGAGACAGAGAGCCCTCAGCTTTCTCTTTATTAAGCTTTCACCTGAATGTGACAGTACCTAAGGGTATTAGGGTCTCATCCGTATCCCATCATCACATCACATTTACAAAATTGGTTCACTCACTCCAAAATATTACTACTCTCATCTATATCTTTAGTCTTTCGTATTGATAAAAGATTTAGAGATACGGCGGTATGATTGGTTGACAACCGTTCCCATTTTGAACCACTGAAACATCAAGTTATCCAATTTTCATATCAAAATCAAATACAGACTACCTTTAATGTTATTTCATTTTCTACAAACATTCCAGAATTATCTTCCCATAGGGAAACCGAACCGGTTGCGTTAGGGTGTCATAATAATTAAAATGAACAATGTTAGATATTTAGGCATTGGCAATAATGACAGTTACAGCTGCCAGTACGTGCGTAAAGAGTTTCCTACCTCTCATCTATTAAATAAAACTGGAAAGGCTGGGTATAGTTATAAATCGGAATTGGTCAGGTTAGCTTAGTCGAGAAGATTTGAGCTTAGTTCACAAAGAGCGTTCAACGAAGTATGTTCTTATTCTCTCTTCGTTTATTTCACTTGTGTGCCAACCGATTCGGGAAGGAAAGCAGTTGTGGAAAGGTGGATTTGTCTTGTCAGGGAAATGTGGAACTACCTCGTGCGAACCAAGTGGATGAGTCAGTAAGATTTTGTACGCCACAAGCACAGTTCATTTTCAGTTGCTCAATAAGAACATTGATAATTTTGCTTTTAGATCGTCTGGCTTTTCAGGATCAAGCTAAAAGTTTTTAGAAATGCTTGTCCCTCTTGCCCCTTTTAGTTGAAGTGTAGAAATCCAAGTACGATTAGTACTGGCTAAAGAAAGCAGAGCTTGATGACAGACAGTCTCAAGTGCTGTGTTTGCTTGTGGCGAAGACGACGACAACCAGCAGGTTTTTGATACATTCATCTCTACTCAATGTCACAGTTCATTACGATATAACTTCATTTGGTTGTTGAGTTGTATTTTCCCAAATTGTAAGACTCCAAAAGTAAAGAAAATGAGAAAACGTGAGGTATTCTTGTAAATTGGATTTAGACATGCTCAATTATTTTCTCCGATTGGAGTGAATATTCAGGCTCGTGAATCTTATTTGTTATACGTGAAAGAGTTGGGTCCTATCCTATATCGTATTGTGCGTACTTTGTATTTTAATTCAATATTGGATTTTTAGCTTGCATTTATATTGTGCTTTTAGTGAAGTGGAGAGCAGTGTGTTTGTGCGTATTCCAACATTCCCCGAAGACAAACTTATTCTAATTTGGATTTTCAATTCTGAAGACAAACTGTTGAAATGTTTTTTTTTGTAGTAAATTATGTTTTGCGTTTACAAGTTTAGATAAGGTCTCTGAAATATTTGTATGCCTTCTGTGAATAATTTTCGGTACTTTCTTGAACTTCAGGTCAACCTTTGCGGGAAATGGAAGTGATTGAACCAAGTCATCCAGACCAGATTGGCCAAAAGTATGATGCTGAATGCGCTCGTATTGAAGCCTGGCTAGACGAACATCAAGGGTTTGCCCACGACTATTTTATACGGTAAATAGTTTTTTTTCATTTCTGATATTACTCCGTACACGGTTCCTGCTAAAAGCAACATTGACACATTCAGGTATCGAGTAACAGCAACCAACGAATCCTATTCTTCTGCATTTATTACGGAATATCAATTCAAATAATAACGTATTCTAGAATTTTCTTGACATTTTTGCAAAGTAAGAATTTGATGAATAAAGTATTAAAGATTCAGAATACTTGACGGACATACTTTTTACTTAGCCTCATAAGTTCATTTCGCTCTTCAAGGTGACTGTATTTGTACTATGCGTAGAGCTGGAGGCTTTGGTCACTCCCACGCTAGATCGTGTTTAACTTAATGGAGTAGTGGAACCTCGATAGTACAACTTTACGATAAATCCGGCAAAGCTCCTCAAGAGGTTATCTAGTATTTCATCGTACGGCAGATACTGTAAAATATGCCCAGTTACTTCGTACGTTTATAACATTTAAAGAAATTCGGTAGCCATTTGCACATAGCAAGACATCAAAACCGTTTGATCTTCGCCAAAACTACACAACACATAGGGAAACTTACAGAAATGTGCGAATTTAGCGAAAAAGCCGGTCATACTAGGAGACTTTCAGAAAGATTCATGCATGCAGTGAGCGCAATGTTAACTAAATTGTTTAGGGTGGACTCAATGCTGTAACAACAAACATGACAAGTCTCAATCATCAAAATGCAGAAACTTATTTTACTACAGAAATATTGTAGAAATGACGTTATTCAATTTATTTTCGCATCCCATTTCCATTGGGTATACCACTACTTGAGTTAACCAGGCAGGTCAACCCCGTTTTCCAAGCCAGCCAAAAGTAGGCTGAATTGCTTAAATCCGAGAAGTTCTGCGAAATGGACAAGAACAATAATTCCGTCTAGGCACATGAAGTAGATTTTTGCTGTACCAGGTGCGATAAATTGGAGATTCGTTGAAATGGATCCAATTGGATGCAACTACTTCCTTGAATTTGTTTCTATATGCTTTAGTGTTTTTTGCTTTGTATTCTGCAATGAGCTTTGAACAAGTTAATTACATAAATATGAGTGTTGAGCTTTGTATGCTGCTCGCGCGATGTTCAATTAAAAATTGGAAGAAGAATTTGTATCTTATAATTATTTTTGTTTACGTGGATTCAAGGAAAGCTCCACGAGCCGTAATCGACTCATGGCTCGTGGCCCATTCTGTAAGTCAGCCTCCAACCGTTGCTGGTGCCTTGGCTTCACCATGTGGAGTGACGGCGTTGGTCACTGCAACTGGAAATATTGCTACTACAACCGTCATTCGTGCTAGCGGCGAATCATCGTCCTCACAAGTTTGTTCAGATTTGTCTTCGTGTGGTCAACGTTTGTTCCAAACTTCTAAATTTATTTAGTGTTTACTTAGGGTACCTCTGGGAAAACTGGTATATCAGGAGCTGGAGCATCTGGGACAACAACTCCTGTTAGAAAAATCTCAGCTCAAGAGTTTGAGCGAGGAGGACTTTTAAGGTACGTTATAAAAAGTTTCATGGAATATGCTGGATTGCTGTCTGTAATTGCTTAGGGCGTATTTGCATCCAATCACATCAAAGAATATGTATTTAGGCTATTCGGTTCGACTATTGCGATGCAAGTTTAGTTTAGCAAGCACATGTGGCGGTTTAAAATTACTAATCTTATTCGTTATTTCGATCAGCACTACTGTTGTCAGAAAAACAGAATTCTTTCAATTTTTCACCTATCTTAATGGGGTATTAATTTCAACAGACCCATGGTCACTACCATAGACGGAACTCCAACTTTTTTAACACCGTATCAGTCAAGTGAGTCGAGCGGTCCTACGCCTAGGAAATCCCGGGAGGAATTACAGGTTAGTTTATTTACTGTGGGAGTATAATGTTTACATGTGTCAGGGGAAGCCATATGTTATCAAGTTGTAAATTATTTGATTTGATACAATTTCAGTCTCTGGAGGAAAAGGAGCTTTTATTCGAACTTGCCAAAGATATATGTGATGAACTTGAAACAAGAACATTAGCTCATAAAATTCTTCAACATGTTGGTGTTCTCACATCTGCGGATCGGGCATCCTTGTTTCTTGTTCAAGTAAATGAAACTTTTCATAAGTTCTGTATTAACACATGATCAGTAATAATTCATTATTTCTGATTCTTTTCACTTTAATCATTTGTGCATCGTTTGGATTGTTAGGGTAAGAAAGGATCTCCGAATCGTGTTCTGGCGTCCAGTCTATTTGATGTAAGTTCTCAGAGTACTTTGGCTGACATGGAAAACAAGGAAGAAATTCGTGTCCCTTGGGGCTCCGGAATAGTTGGGTTTGTTGCGGAGAGCGGAGAAGCGGTTAACATCCCGGATGCCTATCAAGTTAGTTAATCGATATCAGACCTTTATGTATAGACCTAACCCCGTTTGTTGGCCAAGTATTCCATCTTCCACCTCCTATTTATGGCATTGTGGTTGTTGTTTGGTTGATACAGGATGAGAGATTTAATCAGGAAATTGATGCCAAGACCGGATACAGGACAAAGTCTCTGCTCTGCATGGCGATAAAGGACAAACGCGGAGATGTCTTGGGAGTAGCACAGGTAAAATATTAAAATACAAAGTCTGCAAACCTTACCAGCTAAAAGTTCTCCATAATCCTGCCTAGGTGATCAACAAGCGAAACGGGGAAGCTTTCACTTTCAAGGATGAAAGAGTGTTTGCTAACTATTTACAATTTTGTGGAATTGGTCTGGGAAATGCGCAGCTCTACCAACAAAGTCGACTTGAAGTGAAAAGAACACAGGTGAAATTGAATAATGAAAACAAATTGTTCTTCTATAAGATGGAACGAAACAGGTGGTATTTGGGGCTAGAACCGACCCTACGACAGTTGTTAATAAGTTGGCTCAGTTTTACTTGTCAGTATAATTTGTCAGACAGTCTGTTATGTGTCAAAACTAGAACTTCATTAAGAAAACATGGAATAAAATGGTTTCGCCATATACAAGCGAAAATTAAAATCGATGAGATGAAGACGCTTCGCTTCGAGAGACAGTTGCACATGATGGATGGTTGTTGACTTCCTTTCTTTTATATTTAGGTTCTCCTTGACTTAGCCAAAATGATATTTGAAGAACAAAGTACAATTGAACATATGGTTTACCGTATTCTTACTCACACACTTTCTCTGATGCAATGCCAACGGGCTCAGGTATTGCGAGGAAAGCTTCAATTAATTTTACTTTCATTACTGTTTGTGTCCACATTTAAATGATACGGTTTTTATTAGGTTCTACTTGTTCATGAAGCCTCGAAAGGTGCTTTTTCAAGAGTTTTCGACTTGGACACTAAAGATTTGACTGATGATCAAGCAAACTCTCGAAGCAGTCCATTCGAAGGGAGAAGTCCGATTAATGTTGGGATAACCGGATTCGTGGCGACAACTGGAGAGGTCAATTTTATTTATTGCTATTGCATGCTGTTGACATTGCTTTATTCTTTAATGGCGTTACATGTTTCGTTGACATGCTATTTACAGCCTGTGAACATAGTCAATGTTTATGAGGACGCACGCTTTGATCAATCGGTTGACGAGGATTCAGACTTTCAGCACAATGACATTCTGTGCATGCCAATTAAGAATTCTCAAGGCGAAGTGATTGGCGTTATTCAGGTACAACGTTAAAGCAAAAAATTCTTGTCAAGTTGTGAATGGATTTGTAGACGAATTATGTTATCTTTTTCCAGTTAATTAACAAATTGGATGGTCTTCCATTTTCCACTAGCGACGAAAACTTCGTAGAAGCCTTTTCTATCTTCTGTGGAATGGGAATTCATAATACGAGGATGTAATAAGTTCAAATGGATTTGAAAAAGTTGTTGAATTTTCTGTTAACTTTCTTTTCGATTTTGAAACTTTAATTTGAAAGATTATTGTTTAAGTGGGCTGATCGTCATGAATAATATATGGCAGGTACGAGAAGGCCGTAATGGCAATTGCCAAGCAGCGTGTGACTCTGGACGTTTTGAGCTACCACGCGACTGCACCTCTGGAAGAGGCAGAAGATCTCAGAGTAAATAAAATAACAGATGTTTTACTTTATTGATCAGGTCCTAATTCTACGATTCTAACTATATAATTTTTTTCCTTTAGCGATCTGTGGTACCATCATCCCAACATTTTCGACTCCATCACTTTGATTTTGATGATGATCATATGTCTGATCAAGATACTTATAAAGTAAATATTTGTGTCTGTTTATGTCTTAATACCACAATTATTTAGACTAATCTGTATTATATCTTTCAAGGCTTGTTTGAGAATGTTTTTGGATCTGGATTTGGTAAAACGCTTTCATATTGATTATGATGTACTCTGCCGATGGCTTCTCTCCGTCAAAAGGAATTATCGCAAAGTGACTTATCATAACTGGAGGCACGCTTTCAATGTAGCACAGATGATGTTTGCCATACTTACAGTAAGAAAGATCTAAGAATTTTCTTTTCTGAGTCCTCCAACTCGAGCTTGGTCTCTCTTCCATGAAGTTCCTATACAGGAGAGATGGAATGGAACGGTGAAACTCGGGCACTACTGCAGTTTTACCTTAAATGAACGCTGACCTTAAACTCACGAAATAATGAAATTTCTTCAGATGAAAGATTACTTCTCCATTCTGCAAAACTCTCAAAAGGGACATCTTATAAATCTTAAAAAGTAAAGTTTAAGAAAACTAGATCTGAAATATGAACCTAGCCAATATTAGTATAACCCTAGTAATCATTTAACATTCGTTTGTTTTTCATAGAATTAAGAAATAACCTCTCAGCTAAAATACTTCAGTATTTGAGTTTAAGGTCAGAATTCACTTAAGATATAACTAAACCCATCGTAAATCTTATGTTCGAAGGGACTGTGACCAAGTTTGGATTCGATGAGCCCGACAGCGTGTGTCTAAATTTAATAAGACCTAATTCCCTTCACCGTAATGTTTCAGGAAACGAAATGGTGGAAGATATTGGGGGATATGGAATGCTTGGGCTTGCTAATAGCTTGCCTGTGCCATGATTTAGATCATCGAGGGACAAACAATTCGTTTCAAATTAAGTTAGAAATTAAATTAAAAATCAAGTTCTCAGCACTCTTTGAAGGATTCACGTTTTAAATTTTTTAACTGTGTGATTGTAGAGCTTCTTCCCCGTTGGCTCAATTGTATTCTACGTCAACAATGGAGCGGCACCATTTTGACCAATGTTTGATGATATTAAGTAGTCAGGTAAGATCACCTCTTAAAATTTTCACTACTTCCCTCATATAATTTAAATGTTTCTAAATTTTTAACCTTTATTTTTCAGGGCAATCAAATTCTATCACATTTGTCACCAGATGAATATTCGCGTGTATTGAAAATTTTAGAAGATGCTATCCTAGCTACTGATCTCGCTGTATATTTTAGGTACGTCACACCTACAGTATATTGACACTAAAGGTTTATTCAGATCCTGTTGAGCTTAAAAAATGTAATTTTTGATTTGTGGATGTTGGCAAAATGAATGATGATAATTTCAATTACAGAATGCTTGTGAACATCAAAACTTATCGGCTCGTCTTATTTGAATTTTGAACTGTGCTGGTCTAGTTTGATTGAGGTTAACCTCATTTATGTTTTGGCTGCCCATCTTTCTAGATCAACCTTTGATTTTCAATTAGACTTGGGCTTGATAGTTGCGATTTCACTATTGAGCATCATGAATCTAAGTTTTCAATCTGACTTACCCTATAATCCGTAAACCCTGCATTGAATTTGTACTTGACCTGCAAACGCCTTCTAATTTGTCCACAATTAATTTATTGATTTTCCAGAAATCGTGGCCAATTTGTTGAGCTTATTGACAGTAACTCATATAATTGGGCTGGTGATGACCATCGAGATTTATTACGGGGAATGCTGATGACAGCTTGTGACTTAGCTGCCATAACAAAACCCTGGGATGTGGAGAAACGCGTATGTTATTTATAATCGTACTTGCTCATGGAATTAAACTATGAATGAAGCAAGTTTTTTTATTATAAACTCCAGGTTGCTGAGTTGGTGGCCAGTGAATTTTTTGAGCAAGGAGATATTGAAAGAGAAGAGCTAAAATTAGAACCGATTGTAAGATTGAAATTAAACTAATTCGAATTCTGCTTCATTCACCAATTAATTGTTCTTTCAGGATATGATGAATCGAGACAAGAAGGACCAGTTGCCAACGCTGCAAGTAGCGTTCATAGATTCTATCTGTGTTCCAGTTTATGAAGTACAATTTTAATTTTAATTTGTACTTGTGATACACTCTAACGATTGACATTTTTTATCTCAAACCTAGTCATTTGCAAGGTTGTCACCAAAAGTTCAAAAGCTGTATGAAGGTGTCCAAATTAACCGGGAGCATTGGCTACAGATAATAGCCTCTGAAAATTCAGAGAATGGAGAATCTCATCGGGAATAGATGTTTTACGTCAATGTCTTATTTTTGTTTTTCAAATTTTTGACCAATGTTGGAGTCGTAACTTTTGCCCAGCACCTGGTTCAACATCGTCCTAAATTTTATTCAAACTGTGTCAATCTTATTGTTGTAGTTGTGTAGTGGAACATTCTTGTCGAAGTTGTGGTTCAAGTACCTATGTGATCCTCTTCTAATCATACACTTAAGCATTTATTACACGCTACAATTAAAACTAAACGTAGTTAAAAAATTGAATATTCTCCATCTGAGTGACTACGATATGATATAAAAAACTTATATTTGTACCTTTAAACCTTTAAATGTTTCGTATTGATTATTTCATAATTTTACTTGCCATCTTAAATTTTTGTAACCCTACTGAATTTGCCACAGCGTTTGCAATTGTTGTGCTATTTAATATTAAATATATTTCTGTGAAACGTCCAATAAAAATCAAATGTCTAAGAATTCAACCAGATTAAATTTTTTCAATTTCAATGTCTACATCTATGATGCGTATGGAATGGCATTCAGAAAGTGGTTAATTGAGTAAGATACGTATGAATGGATTACTTTGTCATTTACATTTTGGATTGCTAAGCTTAAGCTTGAACCCATGAAAGAGAGAAGGTTAATCAAAATCACAGACAAAGCACGTTTTACACTCATGAACAACTTAAGAAATTAACAACGCAACGCGAGCTCAGTCAGACCATAACCCGTAACCTGAGCTGTGGTTTATTCTGTGGTAACGTCAAGTGCTATGGGTTCACGCTAGGCTAAACTAAACTTGTATGAATGTCAAGTCCACACACACCACATGTAATTTCTGTATGCTAAAATTCCATCCAGTCCACGTCCGTCCACTCCTTGCTCTGTGTTTCCATTCATGAGCAAAAACTTTTGCACATTTATATTATTATTTAGCAAGATCCTTGCCTTGGTTGGAGATCAGAATCACATCGCACGCATCAGCGTGGAGGGCAAGTAGGAGACAGAGACGTGGTGAAAAATCAATTTTCTTCCATCGATTTTTGTTGGCGGCGGCAGTTGTTTTGGCGTGCAGAAGTGACCGGCTAGTCCAACTAGAGCTTTTGAAGGATTTTGAAGACTTAATTGCTTGGTAAGTTTTAAAATCTCAATTTAAGCTAAGAGTTAAAGAGCAGAACCGGCTGTGCCATGTGTTGGTTGACTGATTAACACATAAACCGGCGAGCATGCAGTGCCATGCCTTGCCGTGTGCGCCTTCTGTACTTGACTTTGAACTATTGCATTATCGGCTTGGCCTTGTGCTATGTGCATTTGCATTTACGCTTTGAAATTCTGAGGGTAGGTCGAAAGTGGAAACTGAATGGATTAAGGACAGCAAGAAATCCACTTGTGTGGGATATCGCATGTTGATAGTTGTCCCTATCATGAGTAACGTTTCTGAAAATTGCCTATTAACACGCTTAAAGTTTAAACTTAACTCACGAAACGATTTCATGAATGTCTTTTTAAACACAATGCAATTCCCAAAGCTAGAAATGAAGCACAACATGTTTTCGCCTTTTCTCAGTTCTGATAAATTATCAAACTAAGTTTTAATTAATGAAATCTTATAAGGTCTGACGTGTGGCAACATAATTAATTAAGGAATGAAGTCCATTAGAACCTTGCATCATCAGACTTCAGTCGTAATGATGTTTATTTATTTGGGAACTAGAGTTGAATAAATTGTCATTACTGGAATACAATAGAATTATACTGAAACAGCCTCACGTAAGACAAAACAACCTGAAAGCTTCTAAATAATATTTAATACGTCGAATGAAAAGGAAATTAGTGTCCGGGTTGGGTTTGCAAACCGTGCAGGTCTCAATTATTGATGTTCGTGTCTATTGCAAGTTTTCACACCAGAAATTCTCTGGGTCTGGGACCCAGAACCGTATTTTTGTTTATGTTTAGCAGTACGAGTACAAGGGAAGTCTGTTGAAACTGCAACCTTGAGAATAAAAGATCCCAGAAAACGAGAAAGCGCATTTTAATTATATTTACAGAAGAATTATTATACAAGAAATACAATTAATTAATCAATAGGTATTATGGCGTCTCGAAGTTATTCCCTTGTGTATTTATTACTGATGTAAGTTAGGACGATTGATTTATCTGGCTATTTTGTGATTTACCTTAATTTGCTGTAACCATTTCTTTACTCAATACTTTAATAATTAACCATTGATGCCTTTATGTAATAACCTAATATTTTAGGATATATTGGCTTAATAAATGCAAATTCAAATTCAAAAAAAGAATGCACACGAGACTTGACAAAAGGCATGACTTGACAAAATATTTATGCATAATATTATCATGAATTTGATAATATTATCATATACTCAACAGTTGGTCAGTTAGTAGAATTGATTAGTAAAGTATTCATTATGAATTTGAACTATTTTTTTAGAAAAATGCCACCTCATATTTCGAAACAAGACGAACACTTACAGACGACGGAAGGCGAGAATGTTGTACGGAAAGAACTTTTATATGAAGGTTACTACTATGACGTGACCGAATGGGTCAAGAGGCATCCAGGAGGAAGGATAATTGAATTTTACACTCAGAGTGGGGAGGACGCAACGATTACCATTCAGCAGTTTCATCAACGCTCTACTAAGAAAGTCATGGCCATAATGAATTCTCTCAAGAAACGGCCAGCTCTGGAAACTGAACGTAATTAATGATTTTCAATACTTGTATACGTCGAGGATTTTATTCTTGTTCTAATTGATTGTATTCAATTTTACTTTAGGTGAGATTGACCGGACGACATCAGAGAGACACAAGGCCCTGTCTCAAGATTTTCTCAAATTATATGAAGATCTCATTAAAGAAGGAATGTTTAAACCTTCAATTGGACACATCATTTATAGAATCTTTGAACTTGTCATGTTCGCTGCTTTCGGCGTATATTTCATCTCGTCTGAGAATTCTGCTCTGCGAGTCCTTGCATTATTCTCTTTTGCGTTTTTTCAAGGACGCAGTGGCTGGTTAATGCATGAAGGAGGTCATCATTCCCTCACCGGAAATTCAAAAATTGATCGTTTTCTGCAAGCCGTCATTTATGGTGTGAAAAAATACATTTATTGTAATTTAGTTCTTTGTTTAGCTCATTTTCTACTTTGATTCAGGTTTGGGTGATGGAATGGCGTCTACTTGGTGGTAAGCTACTATCAATATTTAATATTATTTCACAAAAAATAATATTTCATGTATTTATATTGAACATCTAGGTCCAGCCAGCATAATCGGCATCATGCCATGCCACAGAGACTCAAGCGTGATGTGGACTTGGAGACATTACCTTTGTTAGCCTTTAATGCAAAAGTTGTCAAAAATCCAAAGCATGGAAAATCATTTTTTGTCCAAAATCAGGTAATGCGAATGTTTTTATCAAATGTTGCCCTAACCCCAATCTATTACCATCATTTACTCATTTGTATGCTTTTGATAATTTCAGGCCAATCTATTTTTGGCGATTGACACTCTTCTCGTTGCGTTAATGTGGAAGATCTACCTCCATCCCCGATACGTACTCCAGAGAGGACAATATCATCAATTTCTTTTCATGGCGGGTCACTATATCCTTGCCTACCAAATGGGATTCTTCAATTATATATTTACTGTGTGGTTGGCCTCTGTCTATATATTTGGAAATTTTTCCTTATCCCATACACATTTACCAGTAACCCAAGGTCCTCTGCATTGGGTTGAATATGCTCTCTTACATACGATGGACATCCAACCTTCTTGGTGGTGTGACTGGTGGATGGCTTATCTTAATTATCAAATTGAACATCATCTTTTTCCAACAATGCCCCAATTCCGACATCGCCAAATCGTTCCTCGTGTTAGGGCACTGGCTGAAAAACATGGGATTCCCTACCATTGTACTTCCTACTCTGATGCTGTGGCTATGACTTACAGCAATCTTCAAGAAGTTTCCAAAGATCTCAGACACTGAAATATTATTTAATAAAAATTGTTGACTTATCCTGTGTTGAGAACTTGGAACTTGGAATTCTGGAAATAAACAAAACTATTTTATTGTCGGAGCTAGTCTATCATTTACCGCATTTTAATATACACATGTAATTGCGCTTGGTAAAGCATAAGTTTAGAGTAGAAAAAAAATATTTTTTTTGTGTTCAGACATTAATTAACAACAGTGGCAGGGAGGAATATTATGTGAATTCTAGTTTTGCCCGCAAAAAGTGCTATTTGTCAAGGTCTGAGCAGTTGAGGCAAATGGGAACAAAACGAAGTACTTCCTCTGAGCTACATGGTCTTCCCATGTCCTAATTGATACATATTGAATGCAACGTTAACGCTTACAAATTCCTTTCTGGGATTACCCATTCCATCAGTTCTTTTTTTCTCTTATTCCCGTCTAGGCCAATAGACTCTTGTAAAATCTGCAAACTTCATGATGATTCAGTCTAATTGCAGGCAATTTGACAAATTCAGGATAGAACTTTTTTTGACTGAATGCAAATTCGTGGACTTAATGTAAATGCATTTAGAGAAAAGGGGCACAAAAGGATGAGATGACCTACATCGATTCACTTAATCTGAAGTACGGTCGCTAATAAAACATTCAGGATATTCTCAATATACAAAGCATAAGTACCGGATATTCGTTGTCTATCTTTTTAGCACTAAGAAAGAGCCAAGCGTGCGGAAAAGCACTGAGGAACTCATTTCCCGAGTCTTAACAATGCCAAATGGTAGATTCCTGTAATGTGTGACCCAGTCAACAATTATTTCCCAAGAGGAGTGATGTACGGTTTTGCATCATATATTAAATATATTAGAATATCTTTGTTTTGCATGCACATATTTTTTATGGAACATTTTTAGGAAAGGCATCAGTTTTTACACCCGTTAATTTTATGCTCAGATTGACGTAGAGTAATACACAAGCCTTGGGATATAAAAATTTATACAGGTAGGAGTCAGTGGGAAAGCCGAGAAAATTTTTCTTGCTCGTTAAGTAAATTTCTGTTGTCATATTCAAGAAATATTTAGTGTTCAGTTGAATTGTGGATTAGTCAGTCGAGCAATTACTCGAAGTTCCGTCTGCTCAGAAATCTTATTTCAGTCTTTTATACTACTCGAGTTATCTATAGCCAATTTTACTAATCGAAGCCATTCTGTATTATAAATTCCATCAACCGGTTTTATCATGTAAGTAGACGTCTTTCTAATCTGGAGAAATTAAACCTATTTTCCCCACATTTAGATCAGATTTAGATTTAGCTACGAGACATGCGGAAGTATTCTACTCGAACCGACTAAAATACTACAACGTCTAGGTTGAAGACTCTCAAATTTAGCATACCAAGTACAATTTCTTTCATCAGGGAATTCTGGAAATATCTAGGCGCTTAAATATTCAGTAATTGCCAACATGTACAAAGAAATTTAGAAAACGGGTGAATCATTTATATTTTTGGGGTTAGCGTTGAATCTTATGATTTAAGCAAAGATCGGCACACGGAGGACGAGAAGTTTTTCATCCGGAACCTTGAAAACTTTCCTTCTTTCCCAAGCTTTGCGCAATAAATACCTCAAGCAAAAAGTATAACACGAATCTTACTTTCGCTTAAAATGATACAATTATTTTCATGTAATATGAAGATTTAACAAAGTTCTTTCAGAAAATATTCCTCTAAAGTCTCATTAACTCACCTCCTCGTTCACCCATATTTTGCTGACCTTTAGAGCGAGCAGAACATAAACTTTTATACTTACCTGCTAGAACCACATGAACTAAGGAATTTTTAGACTAGATAATAGTATGTGATCACTTGAGGTTCTTTGTGGTATTTTATTAGTTTTGAACGTACATTAACACTATTATTATTACACTACTATTAATAGTTAATCTTTCTAGTGTATAATTAAAAAATGGTGCCGAGAAAATCATCTGCGGATGCAAATGGAAACGTATTTCCAGAGCCAAGCATTCCAGGGAAAAAAGAGCTCTTGTACGAGAACTATTACTATGATGTCACAGAATGGATTCAAAAGCATCCTGGAGGGAGAGTTATTGAGTACTACACGGAGAGTGGGGAAGATGCAACAATAGCAATTGAACAATTCCATCAAAGGTCTACTAAAAAGGTCATGTCAATCATGAAGTCTCTGAGCAGGCGTCNATGTCAATCATGAAGTCTCTGAGCAGGCGTCCAGCTTCTGATAGTGAGTCAAATAAATCATTTCATGTTTCATTCCAAATGTTCTGTCCTCATGCAAGTTTTTAAAAATTTTGATTTAATGATATATAGATGAAATAAGTTCGACCATTTCTCCCAAACATAAGGCTCTATCCGAGGATTTTATGAAATTATACAAGGAACTTTTAGACGAGGGGATGTTTAAACCCTCCTTTGTTCATCTGACCATCCGGATGTTGGAGTTGGCTTTCTTGGGTTTTCTTGCATTTTATTTCATACATGCTCAAACATTGGCACTCAGACTAGTAGGGATATTTGGTCTTACAATGTATTTTGGAAGAACCGGCTGGATCCAACATGAAGGTGGGCATCATTCGCTCACAGGAAATTCTCAAGTTGACAAATTCATTCAGAAATTTGTTTGGGGTAAGTTGAGAATCTCATTTTGTAGATAAATTACAAGTTTTTTAATTAAGGGAAATTAATTAATTTTTTAAGGTATCGGGAATGGAATGGCTGGATCCTGGTGAGTAATTTTGTCTTTTAATAGCATTATTAGGACTTCAAAGTAAAAAACTGAAACACGTAATAAAAAAGGTGGGTAAGTCAGCATAACCGTCATCACGCAATGCCACAAAGACTTCATCGAGATGTAGATCTGGAAACTCTTCCTTTGATTGCATTCAATGCAGAAGTCGTCAGAAATCCAAAGAGTGGCAAAAATATTTTTATTCAGTATCAAGTAATTTCAGAATTCATTTTATATCCTCTGAGGTACAGTACAGTTTATAATGATAATTTATTGTCCATTTACTTCAGGCATTTCTATTCCTTGCGATTGACACATTTATCGTGGCATGCCTATGGAAGTTCTACTTGCACCCAAGATTTGTCTTCAAAAGACGACTTTATTTGGAAATGTTACTCATGAGTCTGCATTACTTCATCCCCTACTATGTTGGACTTCCAAATTACTGCCTAACCATGTGGCTGGCGTCAATTTATTTGTTTGGAAATTTTGCCCTATCCCATACACATTTACCAGTTACGAATGACACATTGCATTGGGTTGAATATTCACTTCTCCACACTACAAATATTGAACCATCTTGGTGGTGTGATTGGTGGATGGGATTTCTTAATTATCAAATCGAACATCACCTCTTTCCAACAATGCCGCAGTTTCGACAACCAAAGATTGTTCCGCGTGTTAGGGCTCTTGCCTTGAAGCACAATATTCCCTACCAATGTATGTCCTACTCAGAAGCATTAGATTGAAAGTTTTTCAAACCTTCATCTTGTCTCTAAAGAACTTAACCACAAATAGGAAATAAAAATAGTAAAATCTAAATGTCTCTAATATGCTTAGTTTTTGGGAAAAAGTAGCGTGAGAATGTTGTATGCAAATTTATTGTAGCATTAATCGTATGTATTGTCAGACTGTATGTATTATTATGCTCTGTTATTTCATGTAGAGTTGCTTTGTTGTGACTTTGCTAATACTGTTTATCTCATAAATTTTTTAATTTTGTTTCGCTGTACAGAAATTGCGTGTATTAAATTGCATCTAAGATGGACAAAATTTGCTGAAGTGTGTGCTAAAACGAGTGTAACTTACATAAAATTCTTCAAGCCTTTATGTTTACGATTTAGCATGAATTAGTTTTTAAGTTAATTATCTTGTCTGCACTTTTGATTTTTTGAATTGAATTTTGAGTGATTAGAATGGTTCGTCTGCATCCTCCGTGTACGTCAGGACCTGAATCTGTCAGAAAGGAGGTTAAGATAAAGATGATTTGACGAACGTCAGAAATAATAGAGATACGAATAAAAAATTGAGAGCTAAATATGCAAGCTTTCCTTCTGGATGACGTGTCTGTATCCTTTCCGTAATGGATTTTTTAACCATACGCACGTGTGAATAACACGGCTGATGTCCAAGTAGGAGAATGCTAAACCAATCTTAGATTGTAACGAAATTAAACTAAATAAATCCGGTTTCAATTGAGATCATTCTTAAGAATATTGCCCATTTCATGGTTATATTAATAAGAAGTACCGTTGACTAGTACTTCCACTGTCACCAAGTCTGACCTGCCAAAAATGACAAGCTGAGTAAATTGACCTTTCTTACTTGGGTAGAACTGCAAATTGCTACTAATGGCAGACTGTCAGCAATTTAGCAATTCAGTCAATTTTTCCTCAATTGACTAATAACTAGGATCACGCAAGCCGTGAACCTCTCAAGCGAGGAATGCATACTAATGCGCACATTCCTATCGAATTATTCCATTCCAATATGTATCAATAATCTATCATTTATTATAATTATTCCTTAGAAGTCAACTCACGTAGACGAGTTATGGTTCAATTCAATAAATGAAACGGGTTCGAAGTAAGTCGGCTTCTCTTTTATCTTTAATCACATTACATTAGATTTTTGCACACATCATTCTTTCAAGTTGCAAACTATTTTTACTGGTTTCAACGGAAGCATTCCTGTCGTCGAGACGTTCAATCAAATTTCAAATCAGTCCTGTATCCACTCTTATAGTGGTTGGAGGCTTGTAAATTTTTTAGTTGAATTGGAACATGGTTTTCGCACAAATTTGGCATAGCCTTAGGCAATGCTCAGGCTTTTTATCTGTGATTTTTATACCTATCGTGTTATCGCCTCTTTTATTTCTCCAAGACGAAAATGGAGAATTTGAACAGGTAGATAAAATTAAAATAAAATATAATTGTTTGATATAATTAATTTTAGTAGAATTTTTTTAATAGAAATTCCAATGTGCTTATGTCATTCTACTAGTCGCTCTGTATTACATGGTAGAAGCCATTCCGTTACCAATGGCTGGTCTCATTCCAGTTTTACTTTTCCCAGCATTTGGAATTCAGGATACTGGTAATTCATAAAATTACTGATTCAATTGAGTGTATAACAAAAAGTTTTTATATTAAAATACTTTACAAATCCAGCCAAAGTTACTGTCGACTATATGAGGCCGACAACAATGATGTTGCTTTGTGGTCTCATAATTGCAGCAGCAATTGAATTCAGTAGTCTACACAAAAGAATTGCACTCAAAATATTACTTTCAATTGGGAGCTCGAAACAAAGGTAAATTGAGAATTTTTAGTTGGAATTGGGGGGATCTTAAAATACAATGTCCTAAATACCAGACTCCTGTTTGGCATCATGTTTACAACAATGTTATTCTCAATGTGGCTGTCCAATATGTCCACAACTGCCTTCATGGTTCCAATTGCTGCAGCTGTGGTGGATGGATTACTCGATGTAATATAATATAACATAATACATTAAAAAATATATAATTCCTAATGTTTCTGAATATTTATTTCATTTTTGTCAGAATTCAGAAGGGAGTAAAGAAAACAGAGTCAAGAATAGTATCCTCATGTCGGATATGATATCTGTAGATACGTGTGATGCTGTAAAATCGCCAGTAGAACTAATTGAAGATTGTAGAGACAAGGAAACTGCAATTAAGGAATATGAAAAATCCAAACTAGTTTTGCGGCGACTATTTCTATTCGGCGTGGCTTATTCCAGCAATATTGGCGGAACTGGAAGCATTCTTGGTACAGCGGTCAATTACAATCTCATCGAATATTTGAAACTGTAATTATGAACATAATTGTGCATTCCTGATTAACTCTGACTGGCCGATGTTTATTTTTGTTTCTAGGGACGAGGAGGGTCCAAATGCAGCCGCCGTTTTAAATTTTGGAACGTGGATGCTTCTGAATGTTCCAGTCATGTTAATTAGTACTTTTGTGGCTTGGATTTATTTAACAATACTGTATTTAGGAGTTCCCGAATGGTTGTATTTTTGGGGCAAGAAAAAGCAACAAGGAATTGATGACTCCAAAGAAACCAGACAAAATGTAACCAAAATGTTACAAAAAACTTACGACGAAATGGGGAAAATGTCCTTCCAGGAAAAGGCTGTCGCTGTGATATTTGGAATTGTTGTTACACTCTGTTTCTTCAGGAAGCCTAGATTTATGCCTGGATGGAATGACCTTATAAAAAAAGTCATAATCAGTGATGCAACGGTTTTTGTATTGGGGGTTCTTCTTCTTTTCATGATTCCGAAGAAATTAAGTTATTTCAAAGGAAGTGAGTTTTGAATACAACGCTTTTGTAAAACGTGATTTTATGTATTATAATTTTTACAACTGCAATAGAAAAATGTGGAACATTACTGGACTGGAAATATGTCCAAGGGAAGGTACCATGGGGGATTTTACTAGTGAATGGTAAGTTTTCCTTTCCTTGTTATGAGTAAATCAAATCCAGACAATGCACATTTAATTATTTTGTAAATTTAGGCTCAGCATTTGCAATGGCAAACAATGCTAAGAAAACGGGACTTTCGGAATGGGTCGGAGAACTTTTGAAAGGAGTAGGGGTACTTCCAGTGGAAACGATTTTGCTGATTGTGCTTGTAATTACAACAGTTGCGACGGAGTTTGTGTCAAACCAAGCCGTAGCCAACATCGTGCTTCCCATTCTGATTAGTATTGTAAGTGAAAAATTAAATTTACTGCTATCAAATTTTATTTTACATTTTGTGTTTATTTATCAGGACACACTTTCCCCATAGTCAATTTATTTTTAATTAATTTTTCTATAATTTGCAGTCGGACAAATTGTCAATTCATCCTTTATACCTGACATTACCCGCAACGGTGACATGTTCATTCGGATTTATGCTACCGGCAGCAACTAATTCCAATACCATAATATTCGGAACAGGAGATATACGAATATATGATATGCTGAAAACAGGAGCGTTTATGAATGTTATTTGTGTATCAGTTCTATTTCTGCTGCAAATTAGTTTGGGAAACTTAATATTCAATTTTAGCGGATACACTCCACTGACACCAACCTGATCCTAACGTATCTTGTTAGTGTAGACTTTTCGCACAATAGAAATCCTATCCTTTTTAATACTCGGTTTTGTTAGTTGTCTGATATTTAATGTGATATGTTCTAGACACAAGTGTCATCAATAATTATTCACAGCGCAGATATTGAAATATCCATACCTAGCGGTAGCCTGCGTCTTGAAGTGGTGATGTGTTATTTTACTATTTTAATATAAATATTCAAATATTGTTATTTACTACATGACTTATTCTTGTTTA
>WJEZ01000732.1:0-23727 GCA_009869925.1 Thalassaphorura encarpata
GGATGGTAATAATCCTCATGGAACATTAGTTCACTCACAGGGATAAAACGACCATGAGTTAGGGCACTGCTAAAAAGTTGTTTTCCTTTCAATTTACCAGACGAATTTCCAACTGGGTTCACCTGTAATTAATTTTATTTCTTTAGTTTTGGATGGATAAGAATTAAATGTTTCACGTCAATTCACACTGCAAATACTAAGCAATTAAAAATAAAGTTTCGTAAGTTCTTGGCCTTACAAATTCAACCCCAGCATGAAATCTTTCATTGATCGTCCCAATCCACTTGACCTCTCCTGTTTCCGCTACACCGTTCTCCGTGAACCAAACAATCTTGTCCGATATTTTTAAACCGCCAGGTGTGCTGTCTGTTTTTATAAGAAATTTAAAATTAAAGGCATTTCTATAATGGCAATAACTCTTAGGGCTAACCATAGGACGATACAGATGAGATTCCAGAGCTGGAACTAGATGCTCTGGATAAATTAAATATTTCATCTTCGTATGGAATCTCACGACCACGATTTGCAATCGTTTCACTTTCACGTGCAATTGCTGCAGCTCCGCCCAATATCGGCATAGAAGTATTTAATTCTGAATCGTTTTCTGAACTGATTGTGTTTACGTCTGTTGGATTTTCTGCCGGATGTACATTTATAGAATTGTCTAAGGCAGGTTGGGATACGTCAAGAGTTAAATTACTAGTGTCCTCAACAGGAACATCGGACCCCGTCGATGTAGCTAAATTTCCGACTAGTTCTTCGGTCAAGACCTCAATTTCCTGATCGATAAGTAAAATCGGACCTGGCAGTGGTAATGACAATGGCTGTGTCTGTACATTGGCAAATTCCCGTCCAGTCGCAGTTGATATGGAACTGTCGGTAGAAGTGCTGTGAATGACTGGGCTAGAGTGTACAGGACGATCTTCAGAATCAGAATCTGGAAAATCCATCAAATTTGGAGATTCGGGCGACAATAATTCTGGATTTGATGTAGATCCAGACAAACGTGAAGATGCTGCTGCACTTTCAAGGGCAATCCTTGTATCAATCGTGTCTAACAATGGGACAGACGTAGACATCTGAACAGGTCTCCCAACTTGTGATTGAGGTTGAGCCAATTCCCTCGGTCTTGGTTTTGGCCTTGGCTGTGGCGGTTGTGGCCTGGGTCCCATTACAACTGTTGTAGAAAGTATTGTAACCTCGCTGAGTGTGTCAGATACGCCACTATGTGTCGAATGTTGACTCAATCGTCTAGATGCTTTGTTACGCTCAATCATTTCTCTGATTAGTAATTTTCTATTAAATTCACTCGTAGGGTTGACATTTACATGTCTAGTAGTAGCAGCGGTTGCTTCGTTACTGCCAGCAGTGGTAGATGTGGCTGAACTAGTCGAGGAATTATTTATTGATGTCCTCAAAGGTCTGAATGAAATCATTTCAGGCTGGTGCTGATGCATGGGGACATTGGCAGTTGCGGAAGTAATCGTGACAGGTTCCATATAAAAACTACTGGATGTAGATGGTCTGAGCACTGGTCGTGGCTTTGTCCGTCCTACTCCCAGCAAGGCATCCAATCTTTCGGCAAATACTTTCGATAAACAATATAGAAACTGTTTTTACTTTAGACTCATATTAATGAAATTAAGAATTTCTTTGAAGGACTTACTAAATTTTGGACTGTCCTTGCTAAATTTGGCTCGTCGACGATCCATTTGATTTGCTTTCTTACTTTATCCGAAATCTTTGCTTTTACTTTTGATTTTGCATTGGTAGAGACAAAGACATAAACACACCACACACACAGAAATCTAAATGCTAGCCACCTACCTCGAAATAGATTTCGTAGACCTGTATGATATATCAACTATTAAATTTTCAGTCTAGTCTACCCAGCATTGTGAATCTTTTCTGTGCTATCATCCTCATTGATTTATTTGCTCATTCGTCCAGTTCGCACCTTATCATTCCTAAATTGTATCAAATTGTAATAAGCTTGGCTGAGCACGGTGATAAGAGAATCCAGGATCCGTCCGGTGTGTCTAAACTGTACTATAATACGCAGTGGATATTTAACCACATCATGAAATGATGGCATAAACACCTTATCAGCCAGGGGTGAATCATCTTTGGGTGAGCTCAAGATCAAACTTGGCCGTATGCGATATGTTGAAATGCTAAAATTCCTATACTATAGCTAACAACCTGCTAAATGAGGATTTATGACTAAAATAAAACAAGCAGTTCAATGGAAACTATGTTCCTAAATATGGTAAGTGAGAAAATAGACAGTAATGTTATCTCGACCGGAAGGAATCAGTCAAGTGTGGTTATCATCATCAAGATCATGCCCATGGCCCAAAAAATTAAAGCACTTAAAATAATTGTTAGGTTATTTTTGTTGACCATGGGTAAATCCAATCATGTGGACAAATGTCTCATAAAGTGTAGAATCTGACCCGACAATCTCATTTGAATGGTGGAAATGCAAAATAGTCTGGTTAATTGTCGCATGCTTCCATTATTGTAAAATTCAAAATATAAGTTAAAAAATAAAAAAAATTGACTAAAAGACTGGCCCAATCAATTTCGAAATATGTAGACATTGTACGAGGATGAACGGACTGAAGTCTTGCCCCAAAAATACTAGTAGTGCCTAAAACAAAATATATTGTCCTTTCCAGGCATCAAAGATTCATCAAAATTCATGAATTAACAATACCATGGAGTGCCAATGGCGAAGACCTAAAAATATGAACGCTTTTACTTGACAAAAGCAAAAAATTTTGAGATGCTTGGCTTGAGAATCTGCTCTAGACTCATGTGCTAATTCATATGGCAAGTGTGAAGTTGCTTTGGGGCCAACATTGTGAAATATGAGCAATTTCTATCCGAATTTTTGACACGTTAAGCCAATTTGACCATTTCCTTTGACGTCAGCTCTGTTCGAATTTCAAGAGTTCAGTAACTCAATAAGTACTACTTAACTTGTTTGTGGTTAAATTGGATGCAATATTGTTTGGGACATTGGCTTATAAGTTGAGTTAGAAAGATTTATTTAAATCCCATGAAATACCCAAGTACGTACACCAAAATGTGAAATACTTTGCTTCTTCCTCCAGTAAATATTTTGCAAATTTCCTTGAATTTGATATAAATTAAGAATCAGGAACATTCGTATTCTTAAGAATTGTCTAGTCGAATGTATATTATAATGGAACCAATTCAGATTTGTATTTTTTCACTGCTCTTTGCAGTCGTGGCTACACAACAGTCGACCTTTCCTTTTCCATCTCAAGTCCCTGCAACTCGTTTTTATCCAGTTGTTCAAAATCCGAACCGTTTAAATCCCTGTTGGTCTTATCCCCAACAACAGTACGAGCAAACTCACGCACAATTACCAAAATGGGGAAGAAGACCACCTGGTCGTCAGCAACAAGGTCAGCCCTTGCCACAGCAATCTGGAGAAGGACAGAGCAATGATTGTCCATACAGATGCGCTTGCCCCTATAACGTTGAACCGTACTGTGGCTCAAATGGAGTTACTTACAGCAACAAATGCGAATTGAATTGTGCCAAGAGAAATTGCTTTCCTGGTAAGAAAAAGTTTATTAATTATTTGTTCCAATTTCTAATCTTTAATTAATTTTTGTCTTTCAGCCCTCCGCATCTCTCGTGCTGGCGATTGTAATGAACTTTGAAGTAGTCTTGTCTCATGCAAAAATCGTTTTACCGATTTTGTCTCGTTAATTAAGAAAACCAGTGCTAAGTAATTTATCTAATTAACTTCAGCTAATCAATATTTTCCTCATATTAATCTGGTTACATCTAGAAAATAATTAGCTGCAGTATAACTGTTTTACTTTCGCATTTTATTCAAGGAAAGTGAATTATTTTTCGGGTTTAATGGCTTGCTCTTTATTGTGACGTATCACAGAATCATAATCTTCAATATTAAATAAAATAATTTGAATTCATTTAATTAAAATTGACTGAATCATAAGGACGTTGACTTAGTTTACGATAGGACTGGATTAAGTAGCTTTTCTTGGGAATTCCCTTACTTTACTGCAAGTATTTTAAATAAGCCATGACAAGGAAAGCTCCAACTAAAATAGCTGCACCGTGCGTCACAATTCTTCCATAAGTCAAGTTGAACGATTGCATGTAGCGCAATACAAATGTGAAGAATCTGATTTTGTTTTTGTCATATGGTGGATAACGGGCTGAGCCCAATTTTTCTCCCATTGCGGAAAATGTTCTTGCAAGGACGCCTTTTTTGTGTGTGAAGGTTTCAAAGGAATATTTTCCGTGATAGTTTCCTGAAAATTAAATCCCAATTAACCTTGAGAGTAAAGTAATCGCACCTGACTGAAATTTGATAGTTACCCATTCCACTTTCACCAACACCACCGAAGGGCAAACCTTCCACTGAAATTTCAATAAAATTAGTTTTGAGATTCTGAATTTTTTTTAAAAATCCATCAAAGTCTTTCTTACGTCCATTGTGCCAAATCACATCGTTGATGCAGACACCTCCACTGGAAGTAAGAGTCATAAACTTTTGTACGACGTCATTTTGCTTGGAAAAAACGTACAATGCAAGTGGTTTTGGTCTGGAAATGTACAATTTTAAGTTGAATGAAAAAATATTTAATGTAATAAAGAGCTCTGACGTATTAAAACTAACCTGGAATTGATAAGGCGAATTGCAGCATCAGGACTGTCAACCGTCAGAATCGGCAAGATTGGTCCAAATATTTCTTCCTCCATTACAGAATCTGAAATATCGACATCGACTAGGAGTGTAGGTGAAATCCATCGTTCCTTCTGGTCCGTCTCTCCACCAAAAGCAATCCGACCTGATTGACAGGATCCAAATAGAGTTAAATAAATTCTAAAAATGAGAAAATATTAGATCCGATACCTTTTGTCGTTGATAACATTTTCTGAAGCCGGAGAAAGTTTCTCTCGTTGACAATTCGAGGCAAATCAGGGCTACTCTTCCAAGTCTTTCCATACCATTCAACCATGACTTCGCTTGCAACTTTTACAAATTCCTTCTCAACGGCTTTTGAACAAAGAACATAATCTGGAGCAATGCAAGTTTGCCCAAGGTTCATGCACTTTCCCCATAAGATCCTCTTCGCAGCCATCTTAAAGTCAGAAGAGTTGTCAATGTAGACAGGGCTTTTCCCTCCAAGCTCTAAAGTCACTGGAGTAAGAAATGGAGCAGCAGCTGCCATTACACTTTTCCCCATCTGAGTTGATCCAGTTGCAAAAATATAATCGAATTTATTTTTCAATAATTCTTTCGTTCCTTCCAAGTCAGCTTCAATGACTTGATAACATTCCTGAATAAAATTTTGTAGCCGATTATTATTATCATTTCATGCAATGACTGTGTGATTATTGTAAAATAGTTTAATCTGATCCAAACAATTTACCTGATTCAAATAGCGGGGAATGAGCTTGGCCATGACGGCAGCAGAGCGTGGAGCAATTTCCGACGGTTTGACAATGACACAATTTCCTCCAGCAATTGCTCCTGATAAAGGCTGGAGGGTGAGACCAAATGGATAGTTCCAAGCACCCAAAATCAAGACTACTCCATATGGATCTCGCTGAATGGACCCACGATCTTCAAGGGACAAAAGGTTCAGAGGCAACTTTTCTCCTTTCATGTAATCCTTCAGATTACGAATCAGGTGATGAAGATCAGCTCGTAGGACTTCGATTTCATAAATCGTCCCTACATTTGAAGCAAATACATGAATATTTAGAATATTGATTTTTTAAGATGCTATTTAGGTTAAAATTAACCTTCCAAATCAGATTTTCGTAAATCTGCCTTGAGAGCTCCAAGAATTTCATCCTTCCCTTCGTCAATCATACGAATCATGTTTTTGAGCTGCGTGATTCGAAAATTGTACGAAAGAGACTGTCCAGATGCAAATGCATTTCGTACTTTCTCCAGTGCCTGAGGATTAAGATAAATTTTTGCCAAATACAATTAGAATTTTAAAAAGTCATAATGTTCTAAATCCAAAAAAAAAAATATTCACCTGCTTTTGTACTTGAGACATTTTTGCAAATTATTATTGGATGAACCTGTCACACAATCAAGGAAACACGAAATTATTTAGAGTTTGGTTAAGCCTTTGAATAGTTTGACATTCAACACCAGAGACCAGACTACTCGAACAAGTTCTGATTATCACTTATACATTAGTCCAATAATAATTTTCTTATCAGCCTATGTAAAATTACTCAATCTGACCTTTGAGTTGAGAGAGCGAGTTTGAACTCAAGTATGGCAAAGGCAAGGGCAGGCAGGAAGGCGAGTTATATTTTGATAGTATTTAATTAAAGCTGATGAAAATGAGGATGACTTAACAGAACATGGTAATGGTACTTGGTAACAAATTATGGCACCGATAAAATATCACTTGAGTTGACAAATTAGTTCATTCCACTTTTAATTTGACTTTGAAGCAGATATGCTGGACAGCGGAATTTGTCCAGAATCCACAAATCTAGCGACGCGTGGCCACTCGCTTGTTGAGTTTTTAATAATTCCGTAATTCTGGAATACAAAAGAATGAAGTGATATATTTATAGACATAATGATAAGTCCAGTCTGCTACATTACAGCAAGTTTCGATAGTAATTACAACACATGCATAAAATCTGTCAAAACTTACATGTTCTGTATTCACATGCAAAATAGGCCAATAATGACACATGCAGTAATGTCAATGCACTTCAGTCCAATAATAATTCGGTAGTAAAGACAATTTGACCGATTCACGGTAAATGACAGGACTGAATTGAATTATTTACCGGGACAGTCACACGAGTACGTGACGCGGAAATAGTCGCAAGGACTAGTCTGGGTTTTCAGACCGCAACCGCACCGGAAAGTTTACAAGGAAATTGGTAACCGGAAGCGGAAGACCGGAACTGGGCATAAGAAAAATGCACCTCACGTAATTAAAGCTTTAAGCTAAAAAATTAGTAGCAAAGTGTTCCCCATTTATATTTTGTCACAAACATTGGAAGAAATGCACTGATTAATTATGACAAGATTTCGGCAGGGTAAATCCGACTGCTTATTTTTTATTTCGGTAAAAAGTGAAGTTGTTTTAAAAATTAGATTTCTTTTCATCTCTGCATTCAGCATCCCATCCTCCATTTGACCAACTTTTCCAATATTGAGCATAAATTTCTTTGAACTTTTCCAGCGTACAAGGTTGTCCACATTTTGGTAAAATTATTTCAGTGGTCTTATTAGTTTGATCTGGACGATAGAATACTTTGATGAAGACTGATTCTCCGATGCGATGCATTTCCAGGATGACAGCAGCCGTATAAGGAGGATGGGTGTCCATCAAAGACTCCTAATACATTCAGAAAAGACGAAATTGTAGTGTCGTGTCCAGAATACAAATATAATTTGGCTCTTCGGTCATCCTCATCTACGGCCATGGGCATAGCAGCGTCGGAGCAATTCGTCCAAAGTTTTACGTCCATGTTTGTAATAAGTTCTTCTAAAAATGGCCCAATGAATAATCGCTTCATTTCGTCCGTAGGGGTAAAACTCGTAAATTCAATGTTGCCAATCTTAGCCATTTTTTCGGGGAATATATCATTTGTCCAATCAGGGAGTGATAGTCCATATAATTTCTTCGAGCATAGGAACGTTTAATCATATGAAAACTATTATAACTTTTGCTTATAATATCACGTTCTTACATTAATCAGAAGGGTGTCTTGAATATGATACACGTCTAAAAAGGATGTCACATTTTCCCCTGATACTTCCTGTAAGAATTTGTAAAAGTCTTGGTTTTCCTCGTCCAGCTTTGTCATTTCAGGTGATTTTAAGTATTCTTGAAATAACCGTTCGTATTTATCACATTTCTTGAGGAAACAGATTTTCTACAAGGACAGCAAAAATTAAATTAACCTTAACAGAAAATTTCCAAGGGTTAACTTTAAGCTCTAAATTCTCACGTTATCCACTGATTTGCTTAAAACGTGGACTGGAATCGGCCGCCAGGTGTTTTTGGGACAATTTTCATCACCTGGATTAGATTTGCAGTCGTTATTCTGAGCTTCTGCTGGATTTGGGTACAATCCTTGAAGAAGACTCAATGCACTCATGATCGTTCGATCAACATCAGAACTTTGCATGTAAATTTGATCAAACGAATATTGTGTGCTAATGAATCCATCGTAGCGGTTTCGAAGATAAAGGCCCAATTTACAACATTGATCCATTCCAATCTAGTAGAATTGAAATCGAAAGAACAAATAGTAAATTCATAAGGTCAAAGGTCAATCAGTCAATATAATGTCCTCAATTTCAACTTACCGGGGTAAGTTGACCCAATCCTTTGACACCGTAGATTTTCATGTAGTCCTTGTGTGCATTATTCTTGTAATCTGTCAAAGGGGTGCGAGAACCATGCCTGAAAAGCTGAATGAATACATGCAACATTATTAGTCCTATGTTTGCACTAGTGATAAAATTTAAAACAATAGGTGTAAGTATTTTTGTGCTTACAACTTGGGCCAAAACGAGCGTATCCAATTGAGCTAGTCGAGTATCATTCTTTGCAGCGTATGAGCTTCGTCTATGAGCTGAAACGGACATTTTATGAGAAATCATTAATTTAAACCCTACAAACATTAGAATGATCAAGGGAAGAATGAGTGCTATGTATTTGCACTGAGACTGCATGGGTTTATTCTCCATTAAATAGGTGTAAGTATTTTTGTGCTTACAACTTGGGCCAAAACGAGCGTATCCAATTGAGCTAGTCGAGTATCATTCTTTGCAGCGTATGAGCTTCGTCTATGGGCTGAAACGGACATTTTATGTGAAATCATTAATTTAAACCCTACAAACATTAGAATGATCAAGGGAAGAATGAGTGCTATGTATTTGCATTGAGACTGCATGGGTTTATTCTCCATTGCTAAAGGAACTTTGGGTAATTAATTTTAACAGGGATTTTGTTAATAGCTTTAATTGCTTAGATCGATGAACAGGAATTCCATCCTACACCTGCCCAGCCTTCATTTTACTGTCTCGTTTTATAAAACCAGTCTACATGGGCTTCCTATTCTAAACTGGTGACGCTTTTAATATGGGAATGAAAACAGGGACAAGAACGAAAATTACTGAACCAGATTAGCTCTGACTGATACTTAAAGTGGTTCATAATTAAGAATTATTATATAATGTTTCGTCCATGTAAACTATAGATGTAATTATGCCGTGTGTGAGTCATGGTCCTATGCCTAGGCTGGATTTCTTATATTTATTTGAATGCCTTGATTTAGGCTAATGAGATAAAGTTGATGAACTTTAGAACCTCATGAAATGAGTGCCTGCCTTGAGCTGAGCTTGATTAGACTCAGGCTAGCTTTAAGCAGAATTTAACTATTCCAAACCTATGCTTCAGGAATTACTTTCTTAGTATTCCCCATGGTTTCAAATGAATCAAAACTTGTCAGCGCCTGCGTAAAGGATTTTTCAATAGTTAATTTCGTAATTTATAGCTTATTTACCAGGGCAGTCTCTATTTCTTCTTTGGCAGCATTTCCTTTGTCCTTCAGAGCAATACACTTCAAAATACAACTTCAGCTTTTGGACAAGATACATTAGTCAGATATTACACTAAATTTTATTGGTAAATTACGATAATTGAAATGAATATATGTCTACTAATAATTCTACCACTTGATATTCTACTATACGATTAGCTTAGGATTTTAGATACGTAGAGGCTAGAAGATTTCACGAATGATTATAATGAACCAGCGACTCGATGCATTTGCCTTGCCAACACGGTTGTGCCCATCTCGGCAAGCTGATCTTGTAAACCAACATGCAGATCGAACAAATTATTATTTCGAATTTTCTAAGATTTTAGAAAATGAGAATTTAACACTCTAAAGTATACGTTAAGGCAGACGTCTTTTCAGGAACCTATCTTAAATTTCATGATAGTGCCCATAGTACCACGTATTTCCAATAACTTTACCGGTTGTCACGAGAAATACAGTTTTAACAACTACTCGAGAGATTTGTCAGCATAACCACCAGGACAATAGTAGAGACTTCTTTTTCCTGCAGCTCTAAAATCTAGCCCTGTCTAGAACTAAGGCGGATACGAATTCTATAATCTATAGCAATGCCGATTCTAGTACCAACCATACCGGACTTCCCACGGCGTGATGGTATTGAATTGAAAAAGTCACGAAGCCGCCGTCAAAGTCGTTTGGCTATGGAGAAAGTGATGGGACCATTGCCTTACGGAAATGACGCGATTCGAACTCTTCGCTCTTTTCCGCTTCATAGTTCAATGATGGGACCTGGACCATCCCAAGGACTTGTGAGCAGTACATTCAAACAAGCTGAAAATCCAGAGAAACTTCCGAATAATCCAAATCTACCACCGCCAAGGCCAGTTGCTGGGAAAATGCCACCGATAGGTCCCTCAATCATGAGTGCTCAGCAGACTCGAGAAGCATTAGCTGTACCACGGGGCCCGTCGAATCAAAAACGTTTCAAGCCAAAAGTTCAACCCTCACCATTTCGAACTCCAAGAACTTCTTTAGTTTTTGGAACTCCGAGAAGAGCCAAAACTGCAGTTGCTGGATATCCTACTGCACCACCACCATCAGCAGCTCTAAAATCTTCAAATAATCGTCCAGAATTTCCAAAAGATAAAAAGGAAAGCTTTGCAGAATTCTCTCGTAGAATCAACACATTGACTTCGAATAATTGGGATTTGGATGACGATCTCCATGCTAGCTTTGTTCAATTATCTTTGGGAAAACAACCGGAGAAATCTGCCTTTAATTGGGGTCCTGGAACTAAACGTAGAGACATGGGTCCTAAACTTTCTATTGTTATCAACAAAGATCTCAAGTCTGAAGATAACTTGAAACCTTACGAGGCGACTTTTGCAGAAGGGGAGAAACGATCTTCAGGCTCTGATGATGATGCTTTTCGTCCAGCTGATCGGTATTGGAAAAGTAAAACAAGATCCAAGGGGAAGAAAAAGGTAATTGGTTAAAATACGTCTCATTAAAAATTAATATATACTATAATTGAACTTCATTTCAGGATAAACACTACCGATCTCGGAAACATTTGATTCCATCCTCAGTCATTACTCAAAAATTGCAAACTCGTGAACAAACAACGTTGAGTACTCCGTCATCCTCAGAGGAAGAAAAATATGGAAAATTGAAGCCAAATCTTAAGGAAGAGGCTCGGGTTGTCTTTAGAGAAACTTCTAGGCGCTTGTTAGGTAAACTTGTCAATGAAAATAAATAGACCAAAATTTTAACTTTACCAAAATTAAAACATCCCAATAGAATCTGCGAATCTGCGAGAAAAAAGTTCATTGAATAAAATCGACACTCCAAGGCCAACGACGGAATTGGAGTACATCCCATTGAAAGCTAGAGGTACGACTACAAACATAAGGTTGAATTTGCTCAAGAAAATTGAAGACATAAGAGAAAAAGTCAGAAGCAATGGCTATGTCTTCAAGGAAGATGATCCAATTGAACAAGACAAAGAGATTTGGAACCATGTTAAGAAAAATAAAAACAATGGTGACAAGAAACGAGTAGAATTTGGAGAGACCAAATTATCCTCAATTATTGGAAAAAATGTTGCTGAAAGTCAAGTAACATGAAGTAATCTATTTTTCTTGTACTTTCAAATACAAATTCAATAATTTTGTAAACAGGGACGAAGAGTGAAGCTGACTGATGATGATAATATGAAACCACTTGCGAAGAAAATGCTGGAAGGAATGGAGGATTATGGAATTTCTCACTTTCTGCCAGAAGGCCCTGGACATAAAAGCCCAAGCGTTAAGGAACCTCCAAGACCAATTTTGAAACAGAGCAGTACGGCTGTCAAGGAGGAAATCGAGAGAGTGAAATTGACGAGTGGCAAAGGACACATGTCTTTGGTTGAAGCTTTGAATAATTACGATGTTTCAGCTTCAGACTCTGGAACGAGGCGCCCTGGGGAAAGTCGTGTTACACAGTATTTGGAAGATGTTCGGATTCATGGTCTTCCGGAGAGTTCAAAGTTTAAGCAAAATTTGCCCAATCAAAAGGCCAAGAGTCAAAATCCTATCAAATTCCTTAGGGATCGAGAAAATAGCATTGGGTTTGATGAAAGGTTTATAAAATTGCCTGCCTAGATAAGAAATTTGTCATGTTGAGTTTATCTGATTTTTGAATTTCAGTCTTCTGGACGAATTCAATATGTCTAAGGAGAAAAGAGAAGATTTCATTGAACTATTGAAAGACAAACGATTACGACAAATCCATTTGAAAGCTGGGTTGTCTGGAGTCCGGGGCATTCCCTTTCCACAAGCCTTGCATGGATAACCATAAAAATCTCTAGAAATTCTCTTCGAACACTGTTCTAGGCGAATGAGAATGTAAAAAAGTAAAATCAACAAATGTCCCAAACAAAAATCGAGTAATCAATAAAAACTGTTCGAGAATCGAGATTAGAAGATAGAAGGTGCATTCTCGTGTCACAAAATCATTTTATTTTTCAAAGTGTAATTAGGCTATTTTGTACAACTCAGTTTACTTCTTTCTTGGGGTGGTATATTTTTCAAGGTGAAATTCCATAGTTTGTGTTCCAGTCAATTGTCACATTGTTAATTTGTGAAATTATACTGGCACGCTTAAGAAATTGCGTTGCATTTAGGGGTCAGAAAAATATTAGGCACATGAGCTTGATGTCAGAATCTTAATAATCTTCAATTGAGGAAATCCTTATTAGTGAAAGCGAAATGCCTTGCCTTGGCTGGCATGACATGTAAACGGAGTAAGCGTTCGTCGGGTTAACTAAATTCAGTTCAAAAATGAAGGGGTTGACATTCACTGCGCTATCGTTCGTCACAACAATTTTGATCTTATTTGCAACCCTCACGGGTCACTTGACATGGTCATCTAGGATTCGTGGAAAATTTGATCGGTTTGCTAAAAATAAGATCAAACCTCACCTTGGGCATTACAGGCATCCTGATTCGGAGCAATATTATCAGAATCCAGATGTGAGTGGAAACAGCATGGGTAAACAAAGAAAAAGTGTCGTAATGTTTTATCTAAGCAAATTTCGTAATCTGTATTTGTGTAGGGTGCAAAAATTATAAAGGAATCTCATTATTGAGTCGGAATATGAGCTTGGGAGGAAAATTGTTTTTCTTTGCACAGCTGTAGGCAAACCACGTCCACATATTACATGGTAATTCTGATAATCCAAATTAATCTTGACAGATTTAATTAACAAAATGTGAATTTACACATAGGTTCAAAGATGGAATTGAACTTTATTCACACAATTGGCTTCAAGTTCATGAATGGAAAGAATCCCCCACAAGACTCAAATCGAAAATGGAAATTGATCCAGCATCACAGTAAGATATAACTATTCATATTTCTGAATCTTACACTACAGCCATGAATATTGATCTTAAATATTTCTTAGAATGGACCGAGGTGTCTACGAATGCCTGGCTGACAATAAATTCGCTGTAGATCTGAGGAGATTTCGGACGGATTATTTTGAAATGGATTAGAATCAGCAATTCTTCTTGATCTTTACCCTTGCAAGAAATGGCTAAGTTAAACTATTCATTACTTATACAATGCAGTTGTGAATTTCTTTTTTGTTAATCAGCAATGGAATTTTGTTCAGCTCGATATGCAACGAACACAATAAAATGCTATATTCGAACACAAAATTTGAATAATTTATGCACTAGAAATGAATGATTGATTGGGCTATGCAATTTCAATTGAATGAAAGTTTGTAGAACTATGGACCGGATGAAGTGCATAAAATTGAATGGGTGGAGATATAATGCACATAGATTCCAAACGAGATTATTCGCAAGTGTCAAATCCGGTCAGAAATGGCTAAGTTAAACTATTCATTACTTATACAATGCAGTTGTGAATTTCTTTTTTGTTAATCAGCAATGAAATTTTGTTCAGCTCGATATGCAACGAACACAATAAAATGCTATATTCGAACACAAAATTTGAATAATTTATGCGCTAGAAATGAATGGTTGATTGGGCTATGCAATTTCAATTGAATGAAAGTTTGTAGAACTATGGACCGGACAAAGTGCATAAAATTGAATGGGTGGAGATATAATGCATACAGATTCCAAACGAGATTATTCGCAAGTGTCAAATCCGGTCGGAGATAAAAAACGATTGCATTTCCTACATTAGCTGTGAGATGTACTTAATTCCCAAGGCGACTAATTCCTGTTATCAATGGCAACACAATGTAAAAATTCCAAATATATTGTACTGCAAGCCGGAATGTAACAAAAACATGAAAAAAATCTAAATTCTAAATTCTATCTAAATTCTAAATTTTACCCGAATTCTAAATTCAAAATTTTGTCTAAATTCTAAATTTCCAAGAAAGTTGACAACACCCCTTGGGGTAATCGAAAGAAGACCATGATTTCCAACGGGGCTTATTCTCCCCGAAAGGGCTATGACATGAGAGTTCCTTACAATACTCCCATGGGAGAAATTGCATGCCTCCGGGTCGTTCCAGCATTCACCATTCAATCCTATCAGCAAGACACAGTCACTGGTCCCTTTAAGAGTACAAATTGTGTTCCTTGCATCCCTTTTCCAATTTTGAACCATTGCCCTAAATCGCTTCAAGCTACCCAATGTCCTTCCAATGGAGAATTCTTCGTTAAACCTGGTGGACCTTCTCCGACCCATGCAGAAGAAACAGTTATGAAACTTGTTAACAAAGTAAGCGCTTTTTAGGATATTGATANCTTCTCCGACCCATGCAGAAGAAACAGTTATGAAACTTGTTAACAAAGTAAGCGCTTTTTAGGATATTGATAAGATTTCATTAAGTATACTAAATTTAAATCTATTTGTATGTAATTACAGGGGCCAGTTATCAAATAATTTGGAAAAATCCCGATGGACACGCATTAGTTTGCATATGCTAGTAGGGGTTTCACTCTTACATGATATTTAAAAACATTCTCTGAGTATAATTTAAAAAATGACAATAAAACACCAAGCTTCACGAGCACAGTAAAGCAAAGAAATTGAAGAATCTCAAACTTCTTTATTACTCGAGTAGAACCATGAACAAAAATCAATCAAATCGACCTCATTAATATTTTAATGAGTCAGAATTTTAAGCCATTTTTTTCATTACTGCCAAGACTAGTCTCGTATCGCCTCACCTCGGAACAGAACCCTATATTTTCACTTTTCATCATGGAATCGGAGGGAGGGTAAATTCTACCCGGTTCGTGCAATGCAATGGAAGGAAGACTCGACTCGACTTGAGTTCAGTTCAGTTTTCCGGAAGTTCTCTTCCTCCTCACAAATCAAAAGTCAAAAAATGTTGATTATTTTCACATCTCTTTCCTCACTTTCTTAAAAAGAGGGGAATAGAATGAGCGTGTGTTACATTTGCATGACATGTGTCTAGTGCTAGTGCCATGCTGTCCAGATGGATTTTCAAACACGTAATGACAGAAATAGTGCAGTGCAAAAGCCACACACGCAAACCAGTTCAGTTTTTCTTTCGTCTTCCATTTCAAAACAGTAATCGATACTCCGGCCCGGCCACGTTCAGGTTCACGACGAAGGTGCAACTGCATTTCCCCATCCGGGATGAATGAAAATATGTAAAAATTTCGACCTGACTTGACTAATGATCCTTTCCCCGTTAAACAATTATTATTGTTCTCTGAAAAAATACACACCCAGCCCCAGTACAAAATAATTATGGGGCTAAGTAGATCCAACGGAACGGGTGGGTTATTAGCGGACTTAAACAAGGCAAGTCGTGCAGAAGACATACTTGACATTTCCCATGTTTTTGCTTAGCAACAAATCCCTGGCCAGACTAGGCGAGGATACCATGAATACTTAATAGCTCTCTGTAATAAAAAACAGTTCACGCCATGCTCTACTGACTTGGCTTTAGCTGCGGCACTTTCAGCAGTGCAATAATGAGTATACTATCCTGGGAATGTATGATTCTATTCTACCCATTCCATTGTTGTTGTGAATCACCATAGCATAGTGCTTTAACGTTGGATTCTCATCACGAATTCATCTACATCTAGAAAGTTCATGTAGTCAGGATTTGGGTGTTTGTGAATGAACCCGGCCAGAGTCAATGTTTTGTTCCTAATTGGGAGAAATCTCTGCCTGAGCTGTCTGAGTGTTTTGAACATTTATTTTTAGTTCGACGGACTTCTGGATAATTAGGCTGCCAGTGTCAATGGTAGCAGTAGAAATATTTTAACAGACTGTGGGCTGCTGCTTGAATAACATTTCCATCTCATTAACAAGATGTGAGCGGAGTGTGAATGTGTTGAGCTCACTTCTCTCGTACTGTAAATTTGCAAAACACATTAAAATACAATAATAATTTGTAAAGTATTATGTCAGTGTACACCTTCGCCCACTACAGCTGCTGCCAAAGCTACATGCCCTTGCTTGGGATTAGGAAAGGTCTGTTGTCGTTGCTCCCTTTTGGTTTTAGTGGTCTGTGTACCCCTTCTGTTGTAATAATACCATCACCTTGCATAGGCGAATCTGAGCCTAACTATGCAAAATTATTTGGCAATAGAAGAATCTCAATCTCATCGGAATTTGCAGCAGCAGTACATTAGTGTGACATAGGCAGAGTTAACCAGTGGTACTAAAATAATAAAATCGTGCTAGTGCTCGTACTCGTCCTGATAATATTCCAGCATTAGTCTCATTCTCCCCACTACTGTGCTGTGCTGTGGTTAGCATAAAATAAAATCGTAATAAAAATATACATGTAGAAGACGTAAGCAAAACATGATGTTTTGTGTCACTATAGGGTGAAAGGAATTACTATTAACATACTTGGGCCACTTTCGCAACATCTTGTCAAGCAAAACACATAACATACAGTGTAAATTCAGCTTCAGTCCTAGTTTGTTATGATTGAGCAGATTGATTGAACTAGATTTGAGTCTGGAATGGATGAAGGTCAGCGGCAAAATCCATCCGTACCACCATAAGGAACTGAATTATTAGCACAGTGTTAAAATACTGCCAATCCAATCCAACTGGATGGATCAAGTGCTATAAATAATTGTGACTTAATTTTTTTTGTATTTGCCCAACTAACATAACATAGTTGAAAGAAGTATTTAAATTCGTAGTCACATACAAATCGCACCTCATACGAAATACAAGTAAAGTTAAATAAATAAAATGTTTAAATTAGTTTAAATCCACTGTGTGTACGATAGTGATGTCAGCCAATCCTTAGTTTTGTGGCATTGAAACTTGATTTGTAGATTTGTACATGTTCGTGCGTAAATGCAAAACACTAATCCTGTGAGGTGAATGTGAAAAAACTGCAGTGCTAGTTTACTTTTGGAGTGTTGATTTTATTTGTAACTTGAGACAGAGCCTAGCCTAGGCTCATGCATGGGCATGGTCCAGGATTGATTAACAAGTTAGTTGTTCAAGTGTCAAGTCCTTACTCGCTGATTTTATTAATATAATCAAACACACTTCATCCCATGTGTTTAAGATAACGTCAGTCAATGTTAAGTGGGCACAAGGTTTGTCAATTTTCGCAGCAGCAAGGCAAGTTTCTCCAAGCCATAATTGGTAAAATTTATTCAGTATGTTTACTATGATCGTCCTCACCTCAAAATATGCTTGCTGCAAGTGATATTCATTCCTAAGTGATGCAATGGCAATGGCAAAGCTAAAGCTAAGCTGCTACAACTGCAATTGCAAACATTTATTACTATTACAAAACTTTAACAACTTGGTTAGTGCTCGTAAAATCATAGGAGGATCCGCAGCTCTCTGCCCACAGCAGCACTATGAAAAGAGAGAGTGCTAAAATCGGGAATTATAGTGAGGTGTACGGGTATGAGGACGACTGGGGATTTAACCGACCTCCGTCTCCGTCTCAAAATGAAGAAGATTACGGAGGAACGGATGCTGGCGAAGAAGAAATCAAAGTCAACAACAAGAATGATTACAATAATAAGTATTACAACATTGAAAATGAGCCCAGTCAACTCGTCATCAGTATCAAGGAATCCGTGCATGAATTACGGAACTTGCTGGAAGAACAGAAGGCCAGAGAGTCGCGTGGAAATTCACCCGTTAGCCCAACATTCAGTATTCCATTAAGCTTTCGTTTCAAAAGTTTCCTGGAGTCTTCACAATCAGTGCGTAGTAGTCGTAGTAGTGGTAGATTTGGGAATCGTAATAGTAGCACTAGTAGTTCTTACAGGACAACAACATCGGCATCAACCCCAACATCACCTGTGCCGCCTTTAGACTTGGACCACACACCTCTTCATCAAGAGCAAAAAATGCTCTCTTTGAAAGACGCTGGTAAGTTGCAAATTTTAGGCAAAGTTTCACCTGGGCTAAGCTAGGCTAATTAATTTTTAATTGCGCAATTTAAATAATTTCGTGCTTGCCCAAGCCAAAACTTATTTAAAGTAGGAAATCAACCCTAGCGTCTTAGCGTATCCAGCCAGCCGGCCCTCCTGTCAATCAAAGTCAGTTTATGGCTATCATATTTCCAGATTTACAAACCTTAACACATAATTTATATTTACAAGTTCAGAATCAGAGGTTGTGTATGAAGTGCGTTACGGAAAATTTTGTATTATTACGTCAGTGAGTTTTGACAACAAAAAACTGTCTCCCTTGTAGACTCCCTGCTAGGCCAAGTACATTTTTGTAGGACATTTTTGCCCCTGGGCCAAGTTTTTGCACTGTATCCAGATTTTCGTCTTTCTCTACAACAACTAATGAAAATTGAAGCCACGTACTTGCCAAGCCTAAAAAGTTGTACGCGGATAACAAGCTCTGAAAATGTGTAATTAACTAAATTCAGTTTTTAGCATATAAAACAATTTGATTTGCCAAAAATATTCCAAATTTATATTGCGTAATCCCATATTTCTATTTTCGAGAAGGCTTTGAGTGACGTATAGTTGACCTTTGGCCTAGACAGGCCCACTAATTAATTGTGTGCCTAAACTTGCCAGACAAGTGCGTAGCGTAATGTTTTCTTTTCTTGTTTCACCCCATTAACCTTTTGTATTTGTATTTGATTTCTAGTGTATTGCAATGGGAATGGAAGTATTAATCACAGAAACCATACCACTATGAAGGAGTTACCCTTAACCCGTGAGTCTGAACCTGAACAAGCCCAAAGAATTTCCTATCGTGACAATGATTCAGAATTAGAACGGGCTAAACGAGAGGCCAAAAGACTCGAGGACCAAATCCAGACTTTGCAAGAATCTAAAATAGCTTTGGAAAATGAAAAAGCTAGTTTGGTCATGGAGCCCTCCTCAGAAACAAAATGTAAGAAGTCACAAAAATTTCTGAAATCACTCAAAATTAGCCATATTTTTTATTTTTGTAGTAAATCTGAGCGAGGCTAGAGCTAGCAGGAGTAAACAAGCAGAAGAAACAGTCACGGATGGAAAAGTCATGACGGTGCAGCAGCAAAGTAAACCAAAGAGTGCATGGAGAACTGTGAAAAAAGCCACGAGTCGAGTTTTTTTCGGACTTTTAGAGGCTTGGTTTTAATTTTATAATGGAAAATGGAGAAATAAAGTCTTGAATCAATCATTACAATTTGATAATTGCCTTTCAATATTAGTTTATTTTCGGGTTCACCGGATTAGGTACAAATCACTTTTTGTTTTGGATTCTGACAAGTTTAGTTAATATTAGTGTAATAAATTTCATAATATTCCACTATTTCATAGTTCCAGGCATAGCACATGACACGGACCAAATAATTTTATTAATTGAGATTCGAAACGATACAATCATAAGCACGAATAATTTCGAGTTGTTAATTTAAAAGTTCATTTTCTTTAACGCAAAACTTGGTCTGACTATTTTGCCCAATTTAAAAACGGAGGAGCTCCTTGTATTGAGTCAAGTATTTGGTTTCGGCAGAGAGAGTCAAGTCGATATACTCTGCCTCGGAGCAAATATCTGCAGCGAGCGCATCATACGCCTTCTGGGATTTCTCTGCCTCTGCTTGCTCCCTTAGCAATTGTTCTTCGGACACGGACTCAGCAGGAAGACTGTAGAACTCTAAGGCCTGTGCTGCAAGAGCAGCAAAATCGGAAGTACCCGAAGGACCAGGAGTTGCAGGATTTGGTTGATCAATTTGCATTGGTTCAGACCCAGCAGCAGTGGACGGTTGAGGAGGCTGATTTGGCAGTTCAGCAATGACGGAACTCACAAATTCTGAATTTCCAGCTAGTTGGATTGCATCATTCAAATCATTGTTGGCACGTTTCAATGCAGCTCTAGCAAGGCCTGCATCATAGCCCATTTCCTTCAAGCTTCTCCAGACCGCTACGTCAACCTAACGGTTTTCAAAAATTGATCAATTGTCAACCATAAATAGGAAACTGCACTATAACGGCGCGTGAATTACCGGTTTCCCATTATCGCACTTCCCCAACCTCTTTTGAAATTTTCTTCGGAGTGCCTCTTCGGCCTCTAGTCGGGCATTCTCTTTCTTTTCTTCACGTCTGCGAATAATCCAATCAACCGCACCTTGCAAATTGCCAAAACAAGCACGCAGAGCTAACCTGGACTCGTTTGGCCCATACCCTGAGCATTGAATAATAATTTAAAACTTTTAGTTCACAAAATAGAGAAATGTTGATGCATTCACTTACCCATATTGATGAGATCAGCCAATTGTTCATCTCCAATCGTTAATCGTTGAATTTCTTGCTCAACTTTCATGAAAAAAGATTTGGCCTTATCGACTTTCCCCATATGATAGGCCGAGATGGCTTGGAGTAAATGTAGACGGACAAAGAGTGCAGCTTCCCAACCTGAATGTCATCATGCATTAATTTTATTTCACCTGCTCATTTCTATAATACTCGTATATATAAATCAGTGGAAGAATTTATTCTGACCAGAAGATCCTTGTAAAGCAATAACACGTTCCATATTCTCTCCACTTATCGACTTTCCCCATATGATAGGCCGAGATGGCTTGGAGTAAATGTAGACGGACAAAGAGTGCAGCTTCCCAACCTGAATATCATCATGCGTTAATTTTATTTCACCTGCTCATTTCTATAAAACTCGTATATATAAATCAGTGGAAGAATTTATTCTGACCGGAAGATCCTTGTAAAGCAATAACACGTTCCATATTCTCTCCATAGGATCGTTCCAATGATCTTTGACATTGGGTAAGCCTTGCCTCAGCTGCAGGAAGGTCGTTAATACTTTGTAAGGAACAAGTAGCACCAAGCAACGTCCAAATTCAGGAGTCCAAAATTGTCAACCATCTCAAGGATACTGGAGTTGCATTTACTGTAATCAAAAATAAATTAAATATTTCATGATTCCAATTACGAGACTAAATGCAGAGATTCTTACCTGTACTCAGCATCAGCTTCCAATAGAAATACAAGAGCCTTTGAAAAGTCATCTGCTTTGAGGCATTTCCGGCCTTTCTCATGAAGGGCTAAGGCGACAGCTAAAGATTTGCGTTCAGCATCAGGCAAGATCAGAGGTTTTCCATGCTGGTCGGTTACCTCAAGTCCATAATACTCAGCCTGACTCCTTACCGGCCAAATAATCAGCAGCACCTCGCGTCTCTTCCAATTGACGAAACTGATCTTCAGATTCCTGGAAAGCAAAAATATTTAGTAAAGTACCCGAAGACCCAGCTAATGATGCCTTCGACTTACTTGAAAGGCCTCCTGGTTACCAGAAACAGTCAGAACCATAATTTGGGACCCATTTTTAACACCCTGTGCACCTAAGGCCAAAATATCTGTGATAACCCGTCCCAAGCAAATTAATTTAAGATGATTCGCTTGAACAGAAGCCAGTTCAGCAATCCTGGTCTTCAAATCCATTCCAGTCATATCCTTCAAATTCACCTGAATTCGTTCTGCTCCATCGACTTTGGTAATACCGGAAAATTTAATTCGAATTGTTGCCAGTCCAGTCGCATTGAAATGGTCCCGTTCTAATGCTTTTTGAATTGAATTTCTTTGAAGCGTAAAAAGGCATTCTACTACATCAGCTTCCACCAGCAGGAACTCTGTAGCATATCTCGAAGCTAAGGCCTATTTAGATGAATTTTATGATGTAGTGTACATGAAATTTTACACTTCGTTTCATAATTTCTTTTAACTTACCATTACTTCCGAATCCACCACAGTTTTGGTGCTTTGAATATAAAACGGTTCAGCCCATAACTTGATATTTTCTTGGTTCAATTTGTCACGGATTCGAGCTTGCAGGGCAGACTCGGCCAAACTTAGCTCAGTGGAAGACATGGACGAATTGTGTCAGAATCAGAATAAAATTCTAAAATAGGGTTAGTTGGAGGGTTTGAATTTCTAATTTTTCTTGTCAATTGTAGAAGCTGCAGATGAGGTTGAGAGCATTCTGTCTGCAAAAGGAAAATTAATTAGTCATTTATTAAAAACGATTCTCATCAAATGATTATGCATTTCATTTTTCTTCATCCAGATCAGTTTATGAAATTAAATAATTGCTCTACTCACCTTTTTACAAAAATTTACTGCCTAAGACTGGTCCAAATTCTCAGCCAGAAATCCACCTGATACTCAGATGGACAAAATATGACGATGACTTTCAATTTTCTCGAGTGTCGTCTGATTGAATTGAGAGTGAAAACGAAATGTTTTCATTTTGTAAATTCAAACTCATCGAGTTTGCGCCTTTGCAAAATTCTTAATTTTATGTTTCGGTCATTTCCACTTCAAAATCTTATAATTTCGAACTTTCTTTTCTGAAATGTTACAGAATCTTTTGCAATTTTGAAGAAATGAGGATAAACTCATTTCCTGAACGTTTAATCTTTCTTTCCAAATGAGAGTTCTGAATAAACTTTGTAATTTTCTTATATTTATTTTTATTAAGTGCTCTATGATTTTGGCGTGGGAAAAACGAATGCACAGGCATGGACTGCGGTAAAAATTCCACGTGAGAAATTTTCATAACCCGATACATTGTTTTCCAGTCGAATTTTGATTTGTTGTTCAAAATAAAAAATGGGTAAACCAAGACCAAAGCCAAAGGTCCAGAAGAAGGGTGGTGGAAGGGGCGGTGGTAACAAAGGGTATCGTCCACCAAGACCACAGAGCAAGGACAAGGGGAAATTTGGCGGTGGTGGTCAGGGTCAAGTCCAGGTCAATAAAACTGAAGAGAAGGTTAAGATGAATCCTTTTGAAGTTCAGGTCAATAAACGTAAACATGAGACATTGGGACGACGAGGAAGGGAAGAGCATGGACATCCTGGGCTAGCCAAGTCCAGAGGAATCGTGAAGGTAAAATTAAAAAATATTTCGAATATAATGTCATACTCATACGCAGAGAATTCTCTAATAATACATGCTTTATTTACAGAGAAAGAAAACGCTGCTAACGGATTATCTGAGCAGAAGCAAGACGAATAGTTTTGTTGACAGACGAATTGGTGAGCGAAGCCAGAGTCTTCCAGAAGAAGATAAGATTGTTCGTCGATCTGCCCTAGAGAAGAAGAAGCAGTACAAGAAGGTACGAAAGGACGTAAATGCTAATTTTCTTATATAATTTCTGCTGATGACT
>WJEZ01000733.1:0-23707 GCA_009869925.1 Thalassaphorura encarpata
TTTATAAAAATTAAATAAAAGTCAAAATAAGCTTTAGAAAACTTTTATAACTTGTTTCTTACCATAAATGAGAAAACGAGGAGTATTTGTCCTTCTTTCCCTTCGCCTTGTTTCCCACTTAAGTTATACCATTCCTCAATTGTTTCCCCTTTGAAGATTTCCTCTGGGATTTGAATGTAGGAATGTCCCACGAGTTCATCCACAGAGAAGGAGCACTCATCATATATTTCCAAATAAATCTGACTAATACCAGTTGGTAAAAAACTGCAATGTGTAAAAAGCTGAATTAATTACATTTCATAGGACACTTTAGTTAGAATAGACGATTTTCGTAAAGTGAGGCTCAACTCTTAAAAACGATTATGGTGAAACATGAATAATTGAAATTAGAAGTTGAACAATTTACCACTGAATAGTTTTGTTCCATCTAGGATTCTTGGCTCCATTCACATCCGTTGGTGTTTCATAAATATTATGGCCAATGTGAATTCGTACATAGGGGTCCATCCTGGTCATCCCATAATTTTTGACCAGTTTTGCCTATTATAATTAACCAAACCACATAATTCATTCAAATTGCAAAGTATATTTACCCTGGTGGTCAATTATATGCTAAATGACTAAATGAGTACTCAATTCTTCATAATTAACAAAAGTACACACCTGCATGACTGAAATCAGGAGACGGCCTCTTATATTCTGACCAGCGACTCCAATTTGACCACGAACGAGTGGAACCCCAGTTGGGCTCACGTTCAATTGTTGATGAAGAGCATAAGCAGCTTGTTCATCAATCCTTTCAATCTGCTCTTGGGTCAAAGGTTGTCCGTCTGGTCCTTGGGTGGGCATGGCTGATATGACGGGCATTGAGGATGTGAATCCTCGTCCAGAGGATGGGGCTGGACCTTGATGAGGGAGTCGTAAGAAATCAGGGGCTGGTTGAAGAACGAGCCTTTTTCTCCAGTCAGCATTTTTCTGCTCTGAGGGGGTCAAACTTGCAGCCATTTTAGTAAATTCTGGAAATTTTTCTGGAACAAATAACACAACAACGCAAATGCGACGGGAGCAAATACTTCAAGTGGATACTTACGTTGTTTTTTAATTATTCGTGAACTGAATTATTTTACAAACCTTTTTTAGACGTAGATTCTATTCTACAATTGCACTTTCAGTTTTAGTTGATTAGGTGGAACTTCCTTCTATCCAAAATATGATTCATATCTGGTTGACATCGGGCGAATTGACGATCAGCTGATGTAAGGGGAAAACTCAACGCAAATTACTTTTGGCTTCGCTTCGCAGGATTTTAGTCGGCGGAATTTCTCTGCGCTCGGCGGATTTCTGCTCTGGGCAATATGATAAAATAACATTACGATCAGACCCGAGAGTCCAGACTCCAGACTCCAGACCAATTAAATAAGCTAAACTAACAATTTGTACTTCTATAATTCTGAGAGATTAATTAAATTAATACTTTCAGTAAAAGAAGAAATATCTTATAATGATAATGAGCAGATGCAGACTCAGTATAGGCTAAAAATTAAATGGTTTTCATTAGAATTGAGAATTTTTAAATTCCACACATTTAACCTAAATAGTATTAATTATTATAACTCCACAAATAGGACAGAGCACTGTTAAAACACGAATAACAGGCGTCTACTCATATTCATCATTCAATAACGACTATAACGATGGGATGGGATTTAAGAGAAAAAATTAAGACCTCAAATAACAATATACAATCAACCCGGATTCGGTTTCTGTCCAAAATTGAAGACAGTGCAAGCAAGTGCGCAGGAAATGAAGAATTTTGAGGATGACGATGACCCAATTTTTGCAAACAAATCCATTTTTACATTATATTCCATTCCCATATCCAGCTATGAGCTTGATTAGATGATTCGTCAACAGGAAGGTCGAGATTTGAGATAAAATGGTTTGTTAGTTGTACAATAGCAATTTGGTTTCTGATTAAGCGTATCGGATGCGTAAAAAGATAAATATCGAAGCAAGGTCGAGGAATTTGCAGTGTCAATGTGATGCGGGCACTTATCTTTTCTGTATTTTAACATTAATGCTTTATATGGAATGTGCATATCATTTAACTAACCACCCAGAATTGCCGACCGACTATTGTCAATCGTTAATAGAGTGAAAATAAAGGTTAGAATTAGAATTGGGGTGTCGTCAGTGTCGTTCGTTCACTTAGGGGCATATTGTCTTATCGCATATTTCCCTAACCAGCATTAGCAAATACTAAGCCAAAGTCGTCAAAATGTTAATTACTTCCCAATTTTCCCATCCAACCGACCGCGACCCAACCATTGACCACTACCACTGCCCTAGCCCTACACTCAAAATTAAAACAACATCATTTGCAAATTGAATTCAAGACACATCGACATCACACGCACAATTTCATCAACCGGTTTCATTTACTCGTAATTTTTACAAAAAATCAAGGCATTTTCACTGGTAAGTCAAAAATTAATCTTTTTTAAGATTACCCTTAATTTTTGTTACATGATTATAATTTATAAAAAAGATTCATGGTCTTATTTTAAATAGAATTCTGCCAGTCACACGCTCACACGCACACAACTATGAAGAAAACTAAAACTCTTTGTCTTTCCCTGTCATTTTTCTGCATCCTGATTGTTGGACCATCTCTTACCCTTGGTCAATCCCCAATTGAGGATGAAAACCGAAATGACCCAGATGCATTGGCAAAGAAATTTGATTTGAATTGGAAATCTCAGCAAGATTCTTTGGCTGAGAGAGCTTTAGCTGTCGAATGTAAAAGTAAAAACGAGTGTCCGCATAATTCTATTTGCAGAATGCAAAAGTATTGTTACTGCAATGTTGGATATTTACCAGACGCAGACACAAAAACAAAATGCATCGACAGACTATCACCCCCAGCCCCAATCCATGATGGAAGTCCAAGAAATATTGCAGTTAGTGGATCGGTCATTTGTATTGGAATTTTTCTAGCATCATTTTACATACTTTATTGGTAGGCTGTTAAAAATAAGTGCAGTAGTTACCTTACACATGCAAAGTTGAACTTTTGGAAGTAGTTAGTGCTGTGTAATGATTTTGTAGCTATTACATAATGTTACAAACAGGACAAGAAGTTCCAGTATAAGTGTAATTAGCGGATATAGCCTATAGTGCTAGTGGCAGGAATCGATTTCGAATATTTAGTTCATTTATCTTTTTGTTGTAGAAGTGTCAACCACTCTGTTGTATTAAAATTTTATATTGATACTGGAAAATAAAAGTTGTTAAAAGCATTCACACTTTAAGAATCTTGACAACAAAAGGTGCAGTGTAGTACCTAAGTTGTCATTTGCAGAATCTTCCAATTCTTTACAAAAACTAATCGAAACTGAATTTAAGATCTTCAATTTTGGTAGAACCGTCCAAAAATGTTTATGTAGTACAAAAACGAGACGAGCGAACGAACGAACGAACAAAATTGACTTGAGTCATCTTCCTGGGGCTGGGGTCGGATTTTTCATTTTCATTTTACTAGGGTTCTGTAATTTTGCAAAAGGTTCTCTCACGCACTCACACATAACACAAGTACAAGAGATGAGACCTCATCTCTGGCCTATTCTCACCATTATTACACCCTTTACATTGTAATTTTTACTTGAATGCATTGCAAGTGCAACTGCAAGAACGACTGCGACGCCCAATCATTAGCATTACCCGCACGCACGGCGTACATCCCACATACAAACAGAAATACACAAAAGTTCAAAAAAAGTATTAAATCGCAAATTATTTTACTTCAATTCTAAAGGAAACACGTTTCGTTGAATTTCTTGATTTATGGATTTTGCAGTTACTTAGTTTTTTATGAGGTTTTAACCAGTGGTAAAGGTAAGTAAGAGTTTTCTTTAAATTACTGTACTAATTCAAAGTTTCGATCTACTCATATGTCGTATATATGAAAATGATTATTAACATTGGTCGAATTTTTTGTAAAGGTCATCTGATCGGGTCATGGTCATGGTCACACACAGTGACAGTGTGATGATTGAATGATGCTTGAACCAAATAATATGAGCGATGGCCCAATGGCCGTCGCTGTCGTCCCCTTCAAGTACAAATACTGCCGAATGTGTGCCTGGGAATTAAAACAAGGGGTCATGATTTTTGGAGAGGAAGGAAAACGACTACAACTTGCAGAGAGAATTAGAAAAGCGTTGTCCATTTTGGTAACAATTGAATTTTTCTTACTAAACACATTGTCAATTTTTACCTACTTCTTGATTTTTTTAAAAGGTTCTTGAGGAAGACAACCTACCCAAGAAAATATGTACAGAATGTTGTGCAAGCCTAGAAGATTATGACTTGTTTAAGAACACAGTTTTGGATGCTCAAGAGAAATTGGCAAACATTGCAAGGCTTCAAGAGAATAGAGATAGAGAATTGCACTTTCATTATGCTATCGCCGCATCTCCGTCAAATTTTTTTAAAAGGTTCTTGAGGAAGACAACCTACCCAAGAAAATTTGCACAGAATGTTGTGCAAGCCTAGAAGATTATGCCTTGTTTAAGAACACAGTTTTGGATGCTCAAGAGAAATTAGCAAACATTGCAAGGCTTCAAGAAAATAGAGACAGAGAATTGCACTTTCATTATGCTATCGCCCCATCTCCGTCATCAGATGATAGAAAACTTTTTTCTAATCATAATGATAGAAATCGACAACAGCAGCAACAGCAACAATCACCGGTGGCTAGTGGTAGTAGTGGGTCATCTTCAATGTCAACAACAGAACGAACCAAATCATTTTCGGAAAGTGCATCAAATTCTAGTTCCAAATACACTTGCTCAGATTGTGGGAAGAGGTATGGGATCCGAGTAGACTATGAAGATCATATGTCTAAGGTTCATAAAATTAAACGAGAACGAGAAGGACAAGGACGATCAGGAGAAGCCACCAAAAAGTCAAGGTCAAGGCCATTCCCATCAAGCGACAGTAGTAGAACGAAGGATTAAGAGTCCGAGTCCTCCACCAAGTCCCGCAAACTCGGACGCAACGACAGATTCGCAATCTCATTACGGTGATCCCGAGGAAATTGATCTGGAGGATGAAGAAGATGAGAATGAGACGGAAACGGAACCCGTGGACACGAAAGTGGGAATACTGCAAATGGCGAACAGTAAAATTGCCCAGGGTCAGGAGGCTAAAACCGTAAGAATTGAACCAGAGAACGATAACGTAGAAAGTTACCAGTGCCGCTATTGTGATAAAATTCTGCTGACCAAAACTGGACTCCATAATCACATCATGACTCACAAAGGAAGAAAATTTGATTGTCAAGAATGTGGTAATTCTTATACACAAAAGGTATTTTATTATTAATTAATAATCAAAGGTTGGCCACAATCGGAATATTTTTTAATAATTTATTGTATTTCCAGGGAAATTTGCATCTGCACCTTCTGTCTAACCACCCTGAACTAGCAGCTTCAATGGGAATACGACAACCACCACCAGCCGAATTTCTTTGCGATCAATGCCCGAAAAAGTATGCAACGAAGGCCCAATTGAATCAACATAAGAAATGTCACTTGGAAGAGCGTCCATTCGAATGTCCGATTTGTAAGAAACGATATAGGACAAACAAATGTGTGTCAAAACACATGCTATATCATACAAAAACGGAGACATTTAATTGCTCATTTTGCCCTAAGAAATTCGCAAGAAAGTCAAAATTAACAGAGCATGAAAATACTCATTCGAATGCCCGGCCATACGGGTGTAGTTTTTGTGACGCTGCTTTTAATTCGCAGCCCAATTACTCGAGGCACATTCAGAGGAGGCATCCAGGAGAAATGACCAGGAATGGAAAAGTCCCACCACATATTAAGACCACAGAAAATAAAAAACATACGAATGGGGTTAGACAACAAAATGACACAGAATCCAAGACACAAGCTGAGAACTTGCAACAACAACAACAGGAGAATGCTCCTGTTGTGGAAGTTGCTACTGCAAGTTCTGTTAGGCCCACAGCCACAGCCTCAGCTGCCACGCCTTCAGGTGCTGATACCCCAGAGTCTTATAATTGTGCAGCTATGACAGCTATGGCTCCTCCTCCTGGTCCAGCAGAATCGCCTGAGTGGGTGGATCTTACTGGAAAACAACCAGTGCAACAACAACAACACACTCCACAACCCATGAATTCTCATCCTCACCCTCATCAGCAACACACTCCACAACCCATGCATTCTCATCAGCAGCAACAACAACATGCGCACGCGCAGTCTCTTCAATTCCAACAACATGCTCCTGACACTCCTACTCCTGAACCTCATCATAATCATTCCCATGCACAGCCGCAACAGCAACCAGTGGCTATGAATTTGAACATCAATAGTAATGTTCAGCAACAACAACAACAGCACCAACACCATTTGCAAATTCCAATACCACAACATAGTCACCACGCAATTCAGCACACTTCGCAGTTTCAGCAATCTCATTTGTCGACAAATAGTGGTCAAATCCAGCAGACTTATCTGCAATCCTTGAGCCACAATAATCAGCAACAATCACACCCATCCACACCCACAACATTTGAGCAGTCACAGTCATCTGCAGCAACAACAACCGCAACTACAACAGCAACAACAACAACCGTCCCATACGAGCAATCACCATTCACAGTCTCAATCTCATTCGCAATCTCATGGGTTATCTCTTACGAGTGCACATGCTCTGGCTGCGCTGTATCAATCAGCAATTGCGCTAGGACCTTCAAGCAACCAGTATCAACAACAACATCAGCAACCAACAACTTCTCAGTCTCAGCAGCAACATCAACCAACAACTTCTCAGCAACAACAACAGCAGCATTCTGGTCATGGTCATCATACCCATGCATCTTCCACTGCCCACTCTTCGCATGGGCTCTTACAAATTCAACCGTCCCTTTCTCATTACAGCAGCAACCTTGGTGCCCCTCTGGGGATGGGGATGAGTTACCAGAGCCCTTACATTAATTCCAGTTCTAGTAGCAATAACAATGGAAATAGCAATAACCATAATCACCCATTACCACTCAGTTCATTGGATTTGATGGATTGTGCGATTCAATCTGCTTTTAACAACAATACAGATTCTGGGATTCCTGCAGCGGGTTCATCTGGTCCATTGAGTTACAAACTTGACAGTTCATCCAATTCTGCTTTTCAAGAAATGCCAAATGGAACTCACAAAAGTTTTTCAAAGTCAAAGTGGTCCATTAGAATTATGTGTACGGAATGATTTCAATCAACTCATGGATTTGACTGCAAAAGAACCAAATTTTAATGATAGGATGAATATTATGGATTTCCGCCAGCAGCCAATGGGTAAGAAATTAAAATTGCAAATGTAGTCCTGGACCTGTGGTCATTAATTTTTACTTTATTTGTTTTTAGATTTAATTTCTCGAAGTGATGTTGGCACAAGCTCTGGTATGGTGCAATCACAACCACAATCAGGACATTCTCAAGCTCAGGATAACAATAGCCTTGTGGATTTGAGTCTCCGTTCTTCTTTCCAAGATCAATCTGAAAATTCATTTTTGAGGGAATTGATTGATTTGTCATCACGTTCCGACTGTCACGGAGAATTGAATCTAAGCTCCAGGGGTCATTCGAGTCAAACACATAATAGTCATGGTCACAACCACAGTCACAGTCATAGCAGTGGTGGCAATGGCAATGGTGGTCATAGGGGAAATTCTTTGCAGAATGTTGTGTACTCGGATGCAATGTTTAGTTTGCAGCAAAACTAATGAACTCCGACCCGTGATTGCATCCAAGGTTATTTTTTATATATTTTGAATGCAGATGAGGATGCATTAATTTATTATACATTAATTTAAGTTGAATTAAGGTCAATTAATGACATGAGAGATTATGAGGTCTGTCAATCCTAGATTATTGTTAGAACCTTTTAGAAAGGTTTAAAGGTTGTGGATATGTCCGAAATTGTGTACAATTTCATGTTTTTCAATTTGAATAATTCTCAATCTTTGCTAAGATTTTGAATTTTTGTAACTAAATGAGATCTGAAATAAAATCTGAATGTTGGAAAGAATCTCAAAGGCAAATAATATTTCGTTTTTATTAGTCGTCCGCTCCGTCGAAATAATGATTATTCATTTTAAGTATTTTTAAAATTTTAGTATTGCACTCGTTTCACTATTCACAATATTATTTACACACTTTTTTGTAAAATACAATACATACACGAACCTTCATCCGCAAATGCGTGTTTGTGAGTGAGGACGAGGACAACGATGACAAAATGTCAATGTTAAAATTATTAGGCATCAAAGTTTTTTGTAAGTCTATATGACTGGACTGAACTTCACCAAAAATACTATTTCGGCATTCCCTTATTAGTAGTTAAAATTAGTTTTATATTTAGCTAAATAATTCAAGTCAAGCGTTAGCGTTTAGCGATGTGCAAGGAAGCAGGTCACATAAGTTACGACGGTTTTAAAATTTTATATACACTAATACTTTGTTTTTGTTTTGCGTATAATATGATATAATATAATTCAAATTCATATTTATATGGGCTAACCTATTAAACAAACACAAATGTAACGTAATGCTGCAGAGGCATAGGCTAGGTCAGGTCAGGTAAAAGTTTGACATTTGAGACAAGAGTAAGACTAGAATGAGTATTTGATACTTAATCAATACTTTTTCTTTGTAATTTTTTTGGTGTTGCGTAGCGTAGCAAGGTGCATGTGCAGGCAGGAGAATCTAGAGCGCCCCAATTTAGCGCCGACTTGGCACAATTTTTAAGGAAGCCCAGCGTAGTGCTTCAATTTTGTAAATTTTAAAGTGAAGTCTCACGAAGAATCCCACCAGAGGAAGGCCGACGTGAAACTACTTCAGTCACGTGTCCATTTTGAAATGCAGAGATTTTTCTACTCACATCCCCTCCCCCACGGGCAGCTTGAGAGAGCCAAGCTGTTTTTGTATTGCTATTGCTATTGCTCGTGCTGGATGGTTTTGATTTTGTAGTAAAGAAACAAATTTTCCCTGAGGACTGGTCACCACCACTTCCGCCACAGGACATTTTGGCAGGCACAACACGAATTGGAGTTGTAGTAGCAGATGAAGACTTGGATTCAACTGCCTTGGCATTGGTGTTGGCACTGGATGATTTAATATCTTGGTTTGATTTTGATTTTGTGAGTGGTTGAGGCGGAGGTTCATCTGCAGGGGCAAATATTAGTGAACTGGAGTTGATACAATAGCGAAGTCCCGTTGGTTTCGGTCCATCTTTGAATAAATGACCCAGGTGGGCATTGCAATTTGAACAAGAGACTTCTGTTCGAGCGAGGTCAGGGCGTGAAATTAGCAGGAGGAGGTTGGCTCCAACTGAAAGGGAAACATTTACACAATTTTTGTATTTTAATACAGTTTGAGCGAAACCAAAACTATTATTAGATTTTCTCAGATATTCGGCATTTTTTTAAAATTTGATGTGGATAAAAAGTTCACGAATAAAACAAATTAATTAAAATTTGGATTAAAAAAAATTAAAATTAACTCACCATGTGATAAATCTGGTTTTAATCTAACTCTCCCTTCATCAATCACATTATCAAAGGCTGGCCAGCCAGATTTTGATTCAAATTTGCTCTCTGACTTGAACAATTCGATATTACAAAGGACACAATGATAAGATCCACGCTCCCAGTGACGATTATAACGATTAGAGAAAGGCCTGAAAAGCAAAATAAGGTCAAATTGTCATAATTATCACACCAATGTTTACAATACTAAAACTTACCTTTCGGTGGCCTTTTCTTGTGTGACTCGATATTCTAATGGGGTTAACTGAGCTTTACGCTCTGTCAAACTTTGGGTCACTGTTTGACCTGGCGGTGCTGCTGCTGCTGCGGACGTGGACATTTTCAACAAATGTAAATCAGGCCAAAATTCAGTCTCGTGCTTCCCAGTCCCAAATACTTCAGATCAGAAAAGATTAGAGATTCTAAATCCAAATCCACTTCACACTGCGACTGCACTTGTAAAATTTACATTACGTCTACGTACGCTAAAGTCTAAATAGCTGACATTGGATTCCGTTCCGCTCCGTCACCGTCAGTCAGATGCCAAATCCTATTCCTATAGACTAGACTAAATTAATTCGTCCTATTGTTTACTATTATGATGACGAAGTCAAGTCAAAGTCAAGTGAAAGTGAAACTTGATACGCTACGCTCCTATCCTAGTCTATGCTTTGCTTGTTATGGCCTGGCCTGGCCGTGTAATGTTATGTTTTTTATTAGAGTCTACGTTCTACCCAATAGGACGACCCAGTCAACTCTGTACAAACACAGTAACAGTGGATGTACAAATATAGGTCGAATTTGTAAGTTCCGGCCGGGAATTCATTCACGCAAATCTGCCCACACACAGCGCAGCTTTGGCATTAGCAGATCTGTACACAAGGCAAGGGCTAGTGCAATCTGCGACGCGCCCGGTTTTAATGTAACAAGAAAAGAATTCGGATCGGAGAATCCCGGATGATTCGGTTAATTAAACTTGGAGAAACTGCATGCAGAAATTACTTAGCAAAGTTTAATGTTAATCTGAGACAGAAGTAAAATCAGACTTCCAATTCAAGTGCACTCTGAAATTCCTATTCCCAGGAACATTCGATAGTAAAGTGTGGTAAAAGCATTTAATGGTCTCGGCGGTCTCATACTTCAGATGCAACCGAAACCACACTTCAATAAGATTAGAGAATCGACAATGGGAATAATGTTTGATGTCCCTAGTATTGATGAAGTACCTAGACGCGCCCGGTTTTATGTAACAAGAAAAGAATTCGGATCGAAGAATCCCGGATGATTCGGTTAATTAAACTTGGAGAAACTGCATGCAGAAATTACTTGAGCTAAGTTTAATGTTAATCTGAGAAATATAAGTAAAATCAGACTTCCAATTCATATTAGTGCACAAGTGCACTCTGAAATTCCTATTCCCAGGGTCATTCGATAGTAAACTGTGGTAAACGTATTTAATGGTCTCGGTCTCATACTTCAGATGCAACCGAAACCACAATTCAATAAGATTAGAGAATCGACAATGGGAATAATGTTTGATGTCCCTAGTATTGATGAAGTACCTGATTATTTTAAATATACTCTTGCTAAACTATTATTAGCTTAAATGGATTTTGAACCATACATTTTATTTCACTGAACCTGTTTACGCTGAATAAAATATTATATAAAAGATAACTCGTTGAACATTTAGTCTGATCTATGGAATGGACAATGGACCGGTTTTCCCTGGACAACTTCTCAAGGAACCTTGCCTTTACAAAATAATAAAACTTGCTCTTCGCTATCATTATTGCAAAGTATCAATCTCTAGTACTAGCCTATCGCAAATCCAAAGTTACTTCGATTGCCGCACGTTTTTTCGTTGCGTTCAAAATTCTAAATTATAGCAAAATTACACTGTAAAGCTTATTCCAACATTCCAAATAAAATTAAGTAGTAGTTTCAGATATGAAAAAATCAGTGTGCATTATTGGGGCTGGCCCTTCAGGCTTGGCTTCATTAAAAAATATTTTAATCTCAAATTCAAATTCTGCAAGTAACAGCAGCAGTAATGTAATTTTGGAACCAGTGGTTTACGAACAAGCTTCTGACATTGGAGGAGTTTGGAATTATGATGAGGAATTGGGACAAACTGGAGAATGGAATAATCCAATGTACAAGGGACTAAGGTTCTTGCTTTTCTGTCATATCCTAAAACAACTTGAAATTTATCAATTTTAACTGATCCTTGAACAAACAGAGTCAATTTACCCAAGGAAATGATGCGATTCATTGATTTTTCATCGGAGAATTATGATGAAAAGGTCTCTTACGTTTCACGACAGGATGTTTTCAACTATCTTCAAAAATATGCAGAGTTCTTTGGGCTGAAGGATTGTATTAAGGTAAGGTATAGTGATTCGCACAGCATAATAGGAAAATTGACACGATTTAAAACTACAAATGATTCCCCAGTTGAATCGAAAGGTTACGTCCATCAAGCCGATTTTTACGGAGAATATTACAGCACCCAAATGGAGCGTTACTGTCCAAGACTCCAAAAATATGGCTGAGGTCTTTACTTCTGAATTTGATGCTGTAATTGTGTGTAAAGGGTAAAGCCATCAATGCAACTTGAACTTGGGCTAAAACAGTAATCGCTTCTTTTATTTGTAGAAGCCAATGCACGCCAAAATTATCGGAAAATTATGAAGAAATAAAAAATTTGTTCAAAGGTCAAATCCTCCACAGCATTGATTATAACAAAGCGGAAGAATTCTGTGATCGCATCGTTCTTCTCATCGGGGGTGGACCTTCGGGCCGAGATCTTTCAGTTGAAATTAGTCGAGTTGCCAAGAAAGTAAGAAGAAAATGCCAATTTAAGTTTTTGTAAATATGCAACAATTAGTAAAAATATAAATAGGTGAAATTTGGGAAGGTGGATAGTATTAGATTGATCAGTAATCTAATATTCTAATATATCTAATATTGTTGTAGTACTCTATTTGTATTCGTTAAATACTTCCAGGTCTACTTAAGCCTCCATAATTTTGAGAAGCAACAATTTGTGATTCCATCTCGTTGTAAAAATTTGGAATTTGTTGGAACCGTAAGTGGAGTCCCTGGAAAAAAGTCTGTATTGACAAACGATGGAAGAGAAGTTCAATGTGATGCTATCATATTTTGCACGGGTACTTAAAACATGAGCACTACTTGAAAATTTTAAGATACAAATGCGATACGAAAAAAATGTTTTTTTGGGAAATTTAGGATACTTGTACAATTTTCCGTTCATGGAGCCAGGGATTCTGGAGATAATTGAAGGAGGAAAACATGTAAAGCCTCTATATTTGCATATGATTCACAGAAAATTTCCATCTATTTGTATTCTTGGACTCGCGGATCTTCATTTGCCTTTTCTCCTCTCAGATTGCCAGGTAAAAATTAACCTGACTGATAGAAATTTAACTTTACGCCATGATCATTTTATTTTTCACCATTCTAGTCCCGTTTTTACACCACATACCTCCGCGGTGAAGTTGCTCTCCCATCCGAGGAACAAATGACCCAAGAATACGATGAGGATCAAACATATCGAAAAATCTACTCAATCGCTGGACCCCACTCACATATTTTTCATACCCTTCAGTGGCTTTACATGAGAAAATTAGCTGATGCGTCTGGATTTAGAGACAAACTTGAAGAATTTCTTCCAATGTTAGAAAAAATCTTCTTCACTGCCTTGGATCGTCTAACTTTTGACCCATTTGACTTTCGAGAGCGAAATATTGACAAAATAATTCAAGATTCTATGACTTGTTTAACGGATCCTACTGGGATTAATTTGGATGCTGGAAAAGATCCACTGAAGACAAGTGAAAATTGCATCTTCGGTTCAGAGTTCAAAAGGTCAAGGGAAACAACAGTGGCGATTTTACAAGCTCGCTAACAAGAATTACTAATACGTGGATTAATTAATTAGACACGAAACATCTAAAAATTCATTNCATCTAAAAATTCATTAATTGAATAAAATTGAAGTGTCCTACATTGAGACTATATAGTAACACAGTAACACTAGCATATCTAATTCTAAAAACTATCCAAAAATGACGAATTAAATAAAAAAATTTAAACGGCAGCAAAGTTCGCAGCACTAAAGACTGAGATGGGGAAATGACGCAAGCAGAAAATTCAACCACGGAATTCGAATTTTCCCCATTGAAACATTTTCACTTTTCACTTTTTATTATTCTTTTTTCGAAGCAATCGCAATTCCATGATAGAAAGGTGAAATTTCATGTTAAAATTGCCAAAACTTTGTTTTTGACGAAGATTAAACATTCAAAATGTCAAATCCAAAGAAAAAAAGCCAAAATTCTCATGCCCCTACACTCACGTCCCCACCAAAACAATTAAAAATCACACATACGCATAGAAGACGTAAGCAAAAAGAAATACGACGTTAAAAAATGACCTAATTTGACCCCACTTGATTAAACTTTGTAAATCTTTGCAGAATCAAGTACAGACAGTGGGCTCCCTAGCCCCAAGAGGGAATTGTCTCATAATTATTTGATGTTTAGAGATGAAGGATTACAAAAATTTGACACCCATTCTCCTGATGAGCAACAAGATTTTCTTGAGCAATTACTCCTTCGCCTGAATCAACAGCAACTAGGTCAACTCAACGAGTTTTTTGCCCCAATGCTCCAAAGGGATTTTATAACTTTATTACTGGGGAGAAATTTGGACCATGTTGCTGAATCTATTTTATCTTTCCTTGACGCTAAGAGTCTTTGTGCGGCTGAACTTGTATGTAAAAGGTGGAAACAGGCTATTGCTGACTCAATGTTATGGAAAAGACTCATTGAACGAAAAGTTCGGACAGATTTATTGTGGAGGGGACTAGCAGAGCGTCGTGGATGGTCAGAATCAGTTTTTTCCTATTTAATTATTTCCTTTTGTAAATTAAGCTGACCTGACTATATATTTTCTAAATCCTTAGGATAAAGGAACTATTTCAGAAAAATAAGGAAGAATTGAATGATTTTGTTAAAAAATCAGACCAATACAACAAATTTTACAGGGAGCTGTATCCTAAAATTCTTGGTGATGTTGAGGTAATTAGCTTCATATGCCATAGCTCAATTGAACCTGCTATATGTTTTAATTAATTATTTTTTTAATATTTTAACTCTAGGGTGTTGAAAAGAACTGGATTAACGGTGAACCTAATGTTGAAACTATCAATTGTCAATCGGAGAATTCCAAAGGGGTTTATTGCTTGCAGTACGATGCCAACAAAATCGTTTCTGGGCTTAGGGATAATTCAATCAAGATTTGGGATCGGAATACAAAAGAATGTACTAAGGTTGGCCGATTTTATCTTAACAAAACAAAAATTAGAGCTTAACCTGATTTAATTTTATTTTGTATTTGCTTTTAGATCTTATCCGGACACACGGGTTCAGTCCTTTGCTTACAATTCGATGAGAAAGTGATTGTGAGTGGATCAAGTGATACTGAGATTAAAGTTTGGGATGCCGTAACTGGGGAATTGGTCAAAAAATTGACTCAACACAAGGAAGCTGTTCTTCATCTCCGTTTTCACAGTGGGTTGATGGTCTCTTGCTCAAAGGTCAGTCAGTCGATTTAGCCTTCACTGTTTCTTTAGTTTTGTAACACTAATTTATTTATTATAGGACAGAACAACTGCTGTTTGGGACATGAATTCCCCAACTGACATTGTGCTGAAACGTCTTCTCGTTGGACACCGAGCTGCTGTAAATGTGGTTGACTTTGATGAAAAGTACATTGTCTCAGCCTCTGGGGATAGAACTATCAAGGTAAATTAAATTTATTATTTAAAATAAAAAGAAAAAAGCGTTAAATTGCAACTATCTGTTAATTCCAGATATGGGACACCAGCACTTGTGAGTTTGTAAATACATTGTATGGACACAAGAGGGGCATTGCTTGTCTTCAGTACAGAGATCCTCTGATTGTGAGTGGAAGCTCGGATAATACCATTAGGTAAAAATGACAAGAATTCTTAACCTTTATTTTGTAATACAGACAGAACTGAAAATATTTTATTTGGTTGTTTTTAGATTGTGGGATGTAGATGCTGTTGCTTGCATTCGTGTTTTGGAAGGTCATCAAGAGTTGGTTCGTTGTATTCGTTTTGACAGTAAGAGGATTATCAGTGGAGCTTACGATGGGTAACTTAACATTATAGCATTATTATGTTGTCCAAGGACATTTTGTTCATCTTTCCCGTTTTTTTCTTATAGGCGAATAAAAATTTGGGATCTCAAGGCAGCTCTAAATCCTAGATCTCCGAACTCTGCTCTCTGCTTACGTGATCTTTCGGTAAGGGTGTTATTTTCTTTGGCCCTTGATGGTTCATTCTTTAATTCTTTTTATTTGTGCAGAAACACACTGGTCGTGTATTTCGTTTGCAATTTGACGAGCTTCATATCGTGAGCAGCTCACATGATGATACCATTTTAATTTGGGATTTTTTAAACTTTGAGCATGGAAAACCACCCACATTTGACAACAACGTATAAAAAGTGAAAAATACAGATTTTCCAGCTTCAGCGACGATATTTTCTAGGGCTACATTTTATCAGTTGGTACAAATATTTTATTAGTTTTGTCGCTCTGCCGTGTTGTTATAAGGAGGATCCACAAAATCAATCTCAACACATTTTAATGTTAAAGAAAGGAGCGAAGCAATTGGATTGGAAATTGCGATTGCCATTCCAGAATTTTTTTCTCAATGTTGTGTTGTGGCTCAATTTACCGAAAATTTACTACATGTCGTTTCGTTGTGATTTCCGTGGTACAGCTGCTCCTGTGCTGATGCTGACCCGGTTAAGGATAGTTAGTTAAATTAAATTAATCAAGCATGATGTTGTAATTAATGTAATTCTTATGTAATTATAACATAATACCGCTCGATTGTGAAAGAACGGAAGTAAGAAGACGTGGTTACTTGTTAAGATAAGTAATTAAGAATAAGCTACGATATTACAAATTCAACAGTGAAAATGAGAAGCGAATTCATCATACGTAGCCCAGTATTCAGTTCTAATTTTAAACTCTTCTAATTTTCTTTTTTTAAATTTGATCGCATCATCTCAGATTCAAGTGATTGTTCTGTTTTTGGCTAATTCGTTCAATTAAATAATAAAATTTGTGTGTTTCGTAATTCTGGTGTTTGTGTTTGAATTGCTCAGTTCAGTAGGTAGAAACCTAATCTCAAAATCTAAATTGTCTAATTTAGTAGCCAAGGCCAAAAATGTAAATGCATTGACATGACATTAGTTAAAGTATCCAGGCTTGGGCGTGGGTGTTCTAATCTCATAGTATTTTGTAGTTTAGCCAATGGGAACATTCGTATTATCACAAATGCGTGGGTAATGTAATGGAGAGAAAGTGGGTAAGTAGGTCACTCATGCCGTCACTCAAGTCCTAGAATCTAGAGTGTGTGGTGAAAGTCACTTGCTTTCTACCTGTTGAAGTGATAGGCCTTTAGATCTCAGAATTAGACTATCAGATCACACGGTGCACGAATCCTCGTTAGATATATAGTAAATAAATTAACTGTAAAAACCTTAATTTAATAATATGTCAAAAGCACCGGACAATTTAAGACGTGCTAAGTATAAAGTAATTTTTGACAAGTCTAGTAAATCATTTCAACCTGGTGAAACCATTTCTGGAATTTTTGAGGTGATATCTGTTCATAGAAACCCATCACCACCAGAAATATGTGGTACGCTTACGGTACAAGTGGTACCTTCATTATTTCGAAATTATTTTTCAAATAATGTCACAAGTTCTGTATACAGGTATATTTGCTGAGCTTGAGGGGAGGATTTTGGTCAAGGATTTTTTGAAAGATAAACAAGCGAAACAACGAATCATCCATGTTCAGAAGTATATTCATGGAAGCGGTGAGAGATTAAGTTGAATTGAATTACTCATTTTAATATTATTATAATTTCTAATTTCCATCTAAAGAATGTGAATCAATTGGACCCCTAACACCTGGCCAATACAAGTTTGACTTGAAAGTCCCTGAGACATCGCCATGTACGTTTTGCGGTGGAAAAATCGGAGAAATAACTTACAAGTTATGGTTTTGCGTTAAAACCAAAATACCATTTCACTTGAACAAGTATTGCATGTACATCAATGTCAAAATTTTAGATTAATCTCGTTTCTTACACTGATTTTCATTTTTAAGACTATCATTGGCCGGCGGGGCTGAGATTACAGTCATGACCACAAATATTTTTACATTCTTTTGGAATGACATGGATCACGAGGTGGATCATTCTTCCCAAGGAAGTAAATAGTTGGTTTAACCATGAAGCATATTTGCGACCAATGTTAACGAAAAAACATATTACATCAAGAATGACTAGTGGAAAAATTCTACTTTCACTCTTTACTCCTCAGCAATGTTATGGAGCAGGGGACCAAATTGAATTTGAAGTTCAAGTTCAAAATAGTGGAGGAAAACATGTTAAGAAAATGGAAATTCAATTACAACAGGTCAGGTATTCCTGTTGGAATTTGTAATTATGGCTGAAAATTACATCTCATTTACATTCAGTAGATTGTGACATACAACTTCAGTAAGGGAAAACACAAAGAAAAGGAAAAACTTATGGTAGGACCGATTGTTGAAGGTCCAGAAGTTCGTTCTGACACAATTCAGGATTGGAAAGGAAATCTTCAAATCCCTTCTGATATTCAACCCTCATTGGACGATTACTCTTTACTTTCTTCTCTGAAATTATACACATTTCAGTATTCCCTTAAAGTAAATGCCAAAGTCAAATTGGTAGACTAGCCACAAATCATTTTCATTCGTCATAATTTATTGCAGATAACTCTAGAAATGTGTACATCTCTGATTTCAAGAATTAGCGAAGAATTTCCAATTGAAATCGGTTGCCCATTGAAATCCTCTGTAAATCGTCATCATCGTAACACCAGCTTTCGACCATTTCCCTCTGAGAATGAAAGAACCAACCTCACCGTCACCGTAAATCCGATCCGAAGGAGAGATTCAATAGTTAGTTTGGCTCCATCATTGCCCGATTATGATGAAGCTATGAGAGATCTCAGATTTGGTAATTCCTGTCTTTCCTACTCAATGTTGAGACTTGTTTAACATTAAATGCGTTTTCACAGGTCTACCATCTTACAGTTGTCTGGACTTAAGCTCTTATTGAATGTTACTTCATCGAAAGGAATGTTCCTGAACTGAACTATGTGTAATCTTACTATCTTCATTCAAGTTTTTGTTTTATTTCATCAAAAATGATACTAGAATAAAATACAACAGAAAGATGATTCATTTTATCTTCTATAAATTAATTATCGTCATGATTTAATTAAAAATGGGCATAGATCGATAGCTGTGGACGTTTGCTTGTGCTTATGTCAATAGTCAATGGCAAGACGAGGGCATAAATAAGGTCTTCACTTTGAAATATAGGCACTTTTGCAAAAAAAATTAAGGCCAGGCCAGATTAATATACATTTTTCACACTTTCCCTTCATCAAAGCTGACTTTTCCACTCCCAGTTCCAGTTCCAACATTTGAGTTGCCATTGCTATTTCCAGAGTCAGATGCAGATAAGCGTCCGAGTTTTATTTCTTCTTGTTCCCGCAGAACATACCTCGCTTCTTGCTGAACAGTGTGCTCAATCCCAAAGGAGTTGATTACAACGTTGATGACAGAAATTAGGAAGATTTTAATTGTTATCACATTATTAAGGATGTCCGCTGTGCGTTGATGTTTGGGTTTGTTCATATTTAAAGTTCCCAAGTATAGCATGCACATTCCAACGGTGACCTGGAAAAAGTGGTCAAATCCAAATATTTTTAGTCTTAGGATCAGTTCAGTCAAAGAAGTTTGAAATCCATTTGAAGCATTTTATTTATTTGACAAGTTAATTAAACAAAAGTTGATCCGATCGATTAAATTGTATGCGAGTATTTAAATTACATGACTAAAACTTTGCATGAGTGAATGAGTACTATGATTTTGGCTAGAACCAGTACAAATATGAAATTCTCTAAATTATTTTGAACGTATGACAAGGCGACATGATGAAAGGCCTAAGGCCCTACATCAATACTGGGTAAAATAGGTGGAGAATTTGACGAAGGATCAAATGCAGAGATGATGACATTTATCCCTGCAATTGCAAAAGAAAGGGCAAGTTGTCCATAGTTGAACAAATGGGCAGAGTAAATGTTGTCGTGGATATGGAGTCGACAGTCCCGGAGAGCATTCAGTGACAAGGCAAAAATACCAGAGATCACCTACACCAAAAAATACAAAGAGAAATCGTCAGACTCAAACTCAGACTAGACTCCATATCAAATCACAACATTTAGTCCGGTTCGGGAATTTTTATATCTCCATTAAAATATTAGTTTCCTCTACAGTTCTATTTCGAGGGACGATTTTGTATCGGACTGGGGTTGTAAAATAATCACGTGTAATTAAAATAATCATAAGCTAAACCACTACCCTTTCCAATCCTCAACCCTTTACACTATTCAAAACAGTTTGTCCCCAGTCTTTACGTCAAAGAAATAGCTTGGTTGGCATGATCCTCCTAAATTATGCAAAAGCATGCTATAGGCATAACACGCCAATTCAGCTACTATCCCTATCACAGGATTTCACGGTTATTTCGTGGAAATTTTGCAAACACAAGGTTATTTTATTGATTCGTCTAAAATATAGAGCACCTTGAATTATTGCCTTGTTTCCCTACGTAGGCACAAGCACAAGCTAATGGGTTCGTGTCTTTTGCTTTGGCTCTTCATTTCTTCCAGTGTCGCTTTATTTTATATGCCTGTCCTATTGTCCTAATCTAGTTTCTGTTGCATTTTTGAAAAATTACAACGATGCGATGATATGTAATGAAATGGATTTTGAAAATGTCACGTAAGTCCTAAATCGGATAAGTATATTCCAGTCTGAATCGAGCCCAATGCCTTTACCCTATGATAATCGTATTTTAAACGCCCATCCAATTTCTCTTCTATTTCTAAACCTGTCACTTGTCACCTTTTACATTTTCTTGCAAAGAAAGAGCAAGAGAAAAGGGCTTTCACCTCATACTCGTCAAATACACACATGAAATTCGTACGCTGTCTGGCAAAACTTTACCCATTCCGTCTAGAGTCAACGGCAGATGATGGAATAACACGCGAAAAGCTAATTTTGTATCATGAGCCAAGCCAATGCAACTTGAACTCTTAAACCATGGGTGCGTTTCCGGAAATATGATGGAGTGACAGAGATATAGGTAAAAAATACGTTTTGCAATCTTGGCAATACGGAAAAGCGCGTAAGTGTATAGCCAGAGGTCAGTAATCTTTAGTTACAGTTGGAGATAAGTAAACTAAAGAAGGGTTAATTTAATTTTAATAATGGCTAATTATTTTTAAGAATTTACCATTTAGTTTTGTCAATACAGCCACATAATAAAATATATTTGACCATATTTATAAAAATAAAACTCAACAGTTGTGTTCAACTAATCTATGAAAAAGAATACTTGAATAAGAAAATGAATTTAAATTTTTCAAAGCAAGATTAGGTTGGGAATACCAAATCTAAATATAAATACATTTGCAAAAGCAAAATCACCTATTTTGGCTATGTGGACATGCATGCATTAACGCATTATTGTGTGGGTAAGTTCATTACCTGCAAAGCGATTGAGATTGAGATGAGTGTAATCATGAGAGTATAAAACGGATGTTTGTGTCCGGCCTGGAGTACATATTTTAGCTGAGACGCATTGGCTGTGAGGAGGGCAATATCCAACATTCCCTGGGCAATCGTTTTTTTCGTAGCATAACGATTCACGTTCAATCCTTTCGTCTAAATAATAAATGCATGAAATATAGTTCAGCTAATAAAATTAATTTGGCTGTAATGCTGATCTATATTTTTACTCAGACTGAATCTTTCAACTTAAGAATTTTTTATATTGGATATTATTACATTAAAAACCCATTCGGTTTGGATACACTGATCTATATTTTCACTCGGACCGAATCTCTCAACTTCAGAATTTTTTGTATTGGATATTATTATATTAAAAACCCATTCGGTTTGGATACTGAATATTGTCAAAAAATTTTTAAATCTTTAGAATTTTAATTACCTGACCCGTTCCTCCGTAAGGCTCGACTTCAGTCATTTCTTCAACGGTCTTAGTTCCTCCCGTACTTTCTTTTGGCTCTTTATTTCGCTCCCGGGATCTAGCTGACACTTGAGGAAAAATATTTTGATATAGAAACTAAAACACTCAAAATGATATGAAAATGCTAGCTTGTTGCGTACAAGCTGACACTTGAGGAAAAATAATTTGATATAGAAACTAAAAAACTCAAAATGATCTGAAAATGCTAGCTTGTTGCGTACTTTTTGAATCTATTGTCTATCGTAGTTTACTTTTGACAGTCGACTGCCGAACTGAGACTGACTACTGAGACAGTAGTGTGAGAAATTTCTCCAAGGACTTTTTTTGTGTTGCGTTGCTTTGGCTTGGCTTCGGATCGATGAGCTCTTGAATGGCTAAAGAATAAAACCAACTTAACTACTACTACTTGGATGTGGATGTACTTCTCCCTTGCACGCTAGTTTCAAACTGACATGCTCTAAAATCCACAAAATTGAGTTTGGCTTTGGCCTTAGTTGGCTCAGCTGTGCAATTCAATGCAATGTAAACTCAATTGAATGAATTTAGACAACAGAACAGAATAGGATTGTCTCTTTTTTTATTTCTTTCCTATTAACCCTGGCCTGAGTGTTAATCCCATCAGACTGGATGAATGAACGAGTGTGAAAGTGTGCCTGCGAGTGAGTGAGAATTTTTCTTTTGTTTTAGTTGGTCTTGACTCCTGAGGTTTTAACCCTTCCAAGCCTAACGGAACGCGTCAGGGAATGTTTCATGAAAATGAAAACCATACGAGTACGTCAAGTCATAGGCATGGTATGGCAGATGCATCATCTCAAAATAAGCCACAAACACATTGGGAATTTAGTTCCTCCACGACTAGACTTGGACGTCATAATCATAATAGGATGGAAAACATAAACCACAAGATGAACAAGACGGAAATTAGAGGAACATGTGTAACTTTAAATTGAAACAAATGGAATTGGCAGAAATGAGTAAATAAAGGGTTCGGAAGGAAGAAAACCTAGCGAGAAAGAATGTCCATGCTATATGATTATCCAACTTTGTCCAATGAAACACGTCAAGCGTGAATTGGAAGTAACAACGCAGTGACTGAAGTTTTGTACGCAGTCAGTTTGGAACATGGTTATTCCAACTATAAGAATTCAATGATTACTTTTATGCATAAGGACAAAATTTGAAGTGGTGACGAGAACCTGGGATGTTGAACATTATCACTAAAGAAATTCACGATGTAGCAGTAGCACTCCCAGATTCTGCATTTCAAACGGATATTTCGAGTTTATCGGGTTTTGGAGGGCAACACAGGAGCACCAGAGTCTGCTTATTTCAGTACCGCCTAGTTAGGAGTTCTATTACTAATTTTTGTACACCGGAAGTGTGAAAAAATTAGTTGAGAGGGGAAAGCGTTAAAAATAGATGCACCAGATGTTCCGAACATGTTCTGTTGTGTTTTTAATTTGAGACTCTAATAAAAAAACATTGTAGTTGAGCTGAATACAATTCTTGTTCAATCACACTAATTGGTTCATTATTAATTGTTCATGAATTAAGAATTTCACCTCCACGTTGTAAATGGCAGATGACAGACATGTTCCCTAATGATATCAAACCCCATTTGTTTCAATTGCAGTTCCTGAAGAATCACAAATTTTTTAAACAGAGCTTTCCAGAATTTCTCGGAAACCTGAGCTGAACGGATGCGTGTGTTTTCCACTACCAAAAGAAAAGTACGAAGAAAAAGAAAAGAAAGAAAAGTTTTCAATTGACAGAATGAGACATGTTTGTAATCAAGCCTCTAACGTCTAAAAGACGAAAATGAATATACTTAAGAATGAGTCTAAAATTTTGACAT
>WJEZ01000734.1:0-23684 GCA_009869925.1 Thalassaphorura encarpata
TTGAATCAAAGAGCTGCTTTGGGATGCCTTGCCTGCGCTCAAGCTGGACTCATCCTTGCCACTATATTTGGAATCACTGCTACACTTAAAAAATCCATTTTGATATTCTACGGTTCTGCATTCACTCTCCTTATTGTCTTTGCATTTTTGACTATCGTTGGTGGAGTTTGTGTTCGAGATGCTAGGACGGATTTACCTCAACTTATTTTCTTTTCTTTGAGAAATGGAAGTACAGAGTATTTTAAATGGATTTCTTATGTCCAATGGGAGGTAAATCAAGAAGTCAAGTGACCTTTGACCTCTAAACTTATTTTCTTTCATAAACTTAGCACAATTGTTGTGGAATTCATTCATTCATGGATTGGGGAGAATTTGACCTTCCAACAAATATTTTGCCAAAGAGAAGTGTTCCGAATTCTTGTTGTAAAAGAACGATGCGTGTGCCAAAGGAAAATTGTGGGAAAGAAATCCTTGTTCCGAGTAAACACGTTTATGAAATTCATCGGCGCATCAATCCAGATGTAATTAAGTAATTAGCCATAAAAATCTAAGAATTAATTGTGTTGACTTGCTTAATCTTTAGGGTTGTGGTGATAAATTGACCCAAGCCTATAAAGAATCTCTGATTTATAGTGGAATTGAAATGTTTGTAATTGGATTCATTTCTTTATGTGTGGCTGCCTACGTGTATATTGGAGTTACACGAATCATTTACGTGGATTTTAATAATGTTGCTCATCAAAATCCTAATTCTGGAGGAGATGGGGTTAATAATCAAGGGTCACTGGCTAACAATGGGCAAGGAGGTCCTTGTGATTGCAATGGAGTTGTATTGTGTAGATGCCAATGGAAATGCAGGAGGAATTCCAGGATTGGGTCCTAATTTCAGGTAAAATCAGTCGAATTTGGGATATCAATCAGATTTTTAATATTTTTTGCATATCCTTGGCCAGGCCGAGTCAATTGTTCAAACAAAAGAGAAATGAGGTTGGAGGAAATTCTCAGAATAATAATAACCCTAATCTGACGAATTCTCGGGGAGTCAGAGCCCAATACATGAAAATCAACCCAGGGCAAAGAGTTGTTGAAAGATTTCACCAACAGAAAATTAAAAATGTGAGACAGTCGACTGCATATCCATGTCCAGTCCTTACGCTTCCACCCCTTCGGGAATTTGATTTTGAAGACAATTGCGGCTCACCGAATTCAAATATGAAAAATGGTAAAAAAAGTGAACAATCCGACGAATTCTCGGGGAGTCAGAGCCCAATACATGAAAATCAATCCGGGGCAAAGAGTTGTTGAAAGATTTCACCAACAGAAAATTAAAAATGTGAGACAATCGACTGCTTATCCATGCCCAGTCCTTACGCTTCCACCCCTTCGGGAATTTGATTTTGAAGAAAATTGTGGTGGCTCACCGAATTCAAATATGAAAAATGGTAAAAATAAAAGCTTTTGAATTTTAGTCTATAGTCCTAATATTTGTTTTTTTTTAGTCGAAATGCTCTACTACCCTCCAGATCGAGTTTCTTGCATAAGCACTACTCCAAATTCTTCCTTCATTCAAGAAGGTCAATTTGATGCTGGGGTCATGGGAGATTCCAAGAGTAATTTGGCGACTGCTGCTGCTGCTGCTAGAAATATTTTTACTCATCATTCTAGCCACTGCTTATCCATGTCCAGTCCTTACGCTTCCACCCCTTCGGGAATTTGATTTTGAAGACAATTGCGGCTCACCGAATTCAAATATGAAAAATGGTAAAAAAAGTGAACTTAATTTTTGCATGTTGTGATTATTTTGTGTATTTTTCAGTCGAAATGCTCTACTACCCCCCAGATCGAGTTTCATGCATAAGCACTACTCCAAATTCTTCTTTCATTCAAGAAGGTCAATTTGATGCTGGGGTCATGGGAGATTCCAAGAGTAATTTGGCGACTGCTGCTGCTGCTGCTAGAAATATTTTTACTCATCATTCTAGCCTTCCCCAAGTACCTCAGCTCAATTTTCGTGTTCCAAAGCAACTCAATGCTCCGCTCAAGCTAAAAGTTCCAAATCCTACGACGACCTCCAATGGACCTGGGTCAGGGACAGTCCCTGCAACATTTTCAGCAGCTAAAATTGCAACTACAACGATGACGACGATGACTGGGGCAATCGTGGAGGAACAGCAACAAAATGAAGGGACTAATAATTTCCTGAATGTCTTGGGTCAAGTTGGCATTGCTGCCACTGCTGCTGCTGCTGCTACAAATCGATTGGATCCAATTGCAGAAGAATCCAGGAATCGTCTCAGGAGTCAAGATTCTGTTTTGTCCCGTGGTGGCAGCCACATTGACCAAATGCCTGAAGCAGGAGCTGGAGCCATGTGCCAAATCCCAGAAGTGAATGAAAATGAAGAAACAGAAATCAATCAAGTTGAAAAAATATTTTTGAAAATCGAAGAAATTGCTTCTGCTACTGCAGCTGCCGAAACTGAAACTCCAGAAGAAGGTTCTGGCGCCTATGGAATTGGGCCACTGGAAAATCTATGCAACTACAACGATGACAACGATGACTGGGGCAATCGTGGAGGAACAGCAACAAAATGAAGGGACTAATAATTTCCTGAATGTCTTGGGTCAAGTTGGCATTGCTGCCACTGCTGCTGCTGCTACAAATCGGTTGGATCCAATTGCAGAAGAATCCAGGAATCGTCTCAGGAGTCAAGATTCTGTTTTGTCCCGTGGTGGCAGCCACAGTGACCAAATGCCTGAAGCAGGAGCTGGAGCCATGTGTCAAATCCCAGAAGTGAATGAAAATGAAGAAACAGGAATCAACCAAATTGAAAAAATATTTTTGAAAATCGAAGAAGAAATTGCTTCTGCTACTGCAACTGCCGAAACTGAAACTCCAGAAGAATGTTCTGGCGCCTATGGAATTGGGCCACTGGAAAATCTTGGAGCAACTGGAATTCATCCCCTTGAACTTGGAGCTAGAGCTGGATGCCTGGCTGAGATTTTTGAAAATGAGGACAAACCTAATTTTGACTTGGATCTACCCCTTGGGGACTCAAGTCGCATCTTTGTTCATGAATCTTAAACCATCCTTTAAAACTAACCTTCAAAATTAGTTAAAAAATTGTGATTGTCAATAACAATAGAGAAATTTCAAGAAATAAAAATAAAATTGAGACCAAAATGAAACTTTATTCTTATCGCTAATTTTTACCTGTGCTGATTAAAATTAAAAATTATAGAGTCAAAAGTAAATTTAACAGCAAAGCCGAGAGCACTTCAATAAATACAACTTTTGTACTGCGTTTAACAAAATAAAAATTCCCTACTGTACATTTGAGGGGTCGAAATGATTTTAAAGTGGCGAAAATCCACTTGCGCTCAACCTTGACCTTGACCCCTGATTCTTGAACCAGTGGCAACAATGGCAATGTGTTTAGAAAAGTTACAGAATTTTCATAGGCTTTGGACACAAAAGTAAATTTAACAGCAAAGCCGAGAGCACTTCAATAAATACAACTTTTGTACTGCGTTTAACAAAATAAAAATTCCCTACTGTACATTTGAGGGGTCGAAATGATTTTAAAGTGGTGAAAATCCACTTGCGCTCAACCTTGACCTGTGTCCCATTCCCTGATTTTTGAACCAGTGGCAACAATGGCAATGTGTTTAGAAAAGTTACAGAATTTTCATAGGCTTTGGACAAAAATTCTGAGGCATAAATGACTTGGAGGAGTAAACAGGTAGAAACGACTGGGATATAGCCAAGTGCTATTATGTCCATATGATTAGCCAATCGAATTGTTCCAAAAGTCATCACGGTGAAAGCCATGCCAAGAAAGAGCCAGAAAAATCGGAGTATGTCTTGAAGAAAAAATATGATTGTAGAGTCCATTAATGAGCAGCATGCATTTGTAAAGGCTTAATTTCTTTTTCAGATCAAGTCCTTTCGTCACACTATGAAAAATGAAATGCATATAAATGTATAGAACTGGAACTTTGACTTGACATTTTGAATTTACCTTATCCAATCTATCCAAAAGTTGTTAATGAGAAAATAAACGATTTGATAATAAAATGAAAAACGAATACAGCGCAAGTAGTAAGCTGTGAAGAAAAACTCAAAGATGAAAACGGCTGAGAAAATGGCAGAATTCTGAAGATGCGACGGAATGACAGAATAGACAAAATATGGGCTTGTTGATTTGAAGAAAAATAAGAGCAAGAGGACAGGAAGTACAAAATCAAAGGTAGAAGCAAATGCAAAGCAAATTTTTTCTCGTAATCGGGATGAAATTGTAGTTTCTCCCAGTCCTTGATGAATTTTTGCTAAAAAATGAATCAAAAATGAATGAAAACATTACAAAAGTTGGATTAAACATGAACGTACTCATTTCCCAATTGAATTTGCTGTTTTGATTGAAAAAGTCCACAAATGTTTTTCTATCAATCTGATGGGATAACATGGAATGAAGCAAGGAACCATACACATAGCGTATGACTGTAAAAATATGAATGACGACATGAATTGGTCCATTTGCGAGTGCTTTGTCAAAATCCAATTGTAAAATACTGAGTAAAATAAATTCACAGTAGAAATGCTGGACAATGCAAAAAATCTTCCAGGCCCAGTATTTGTACTTTGATCTGGTCAATTCAATTCGCATTGGAACAATAGAGGTTTGGGGATAAAAATCGAATGGAAATGCTCCAATTTTGCACGCAGAGCCAAGAACTCGGTTGGCTAGTTTGATTTCACTAGTACTTAGCATTTTGATTTATTGGTTTAAAATGAAGAACGAATATACCAGTTGTCCTTAACCAATTTCTTGGGCTTTTTGATTCGTTTGTTCGCTGGATGACCTCTGTCTTGGACATGACAAGGACTTTTTTCAAGCCAGGCTGTTCTAAAATTAAGTCTAATGAAGGATTCTAACTCAAATGCCAGTCAATGTCAAATGTCAACATATAAAAGATTATATCTCATATTACACCGGTCCGGGGGGCCGATTTGGTATCACGGCAGATCTAAACGTATTGATTGAGTCAAAAGTCTCCCTTGGGTTTCTTCACTAATTAAACACGTTGAATAATTTAGACTGGATCTCTCATATGGTTTTTTATCCGTTGATCTGTGTTTTTATTACAGTTTTACTACACTAAACTATTTTATGCACTTGTATTGATTAATTTACGTATACAGTTAGAAGCAAATTAAGTAACAAAATATAGACAAAACTATAAACTTTTCATTTACTAGGTGCAGCCTACAAACGACTTGCAAGATTGAGTTCGCCAATGCTAGAGATTTCTAATCTTTCCTAAATTATTACAAGCTAAGAAACTCAAATAGTTGGACGAATACTGCGGTGAATCTTTTCGATAACCTTTACAAAAAATATTACAAACAATACAAGATATTACGATAAAAGCTTTCACCATTTCAAGTAATAGTAACTCTCTGCAATTTATTTGTCAAGAAATGAACGAGGAAAGTAATTACAGTAATTCTGGGAAATCTTTGCTATTAACCAGACAGTTTTTAAGATGTCAAAGTCAAGACCAGTATACTAGCATTATGAAGATTCGATCGAAGAAAAGGAAATCAAGCTAAATTCCTAGCATTTCATTATTTCTAAAAGAAACAGTTAAGTACACATCTTACTTGCCAATTAAATTCACCAAGCTCTATTCTATTTGGTTTGCTCTTTACCCGTAGCACTGTCCAAATTAATAATAGTAATTTCAGCTGTCAACCCTACTCAAAATAAAAGATTCGTTAAGAACTTTATCAAATATCTCACCTTGTCAGGAAAGAACTTAGGAAAAATAACGAAAAACTTGAAATGATGTGGACATTTCTTTGCCAATTAATTGAATTAAGTATTTAACTAATTAGCTAAACAGTCAAAAGTAAATTAAGCAACAAAGCAGAGAGCACTTCCATAAAAACTACTTTTGTGCTCCTTTTTATAAAATAAAAATTGTTGACTTTGCATTTCATGGGTCTAAAAGCTTTAACAGTTGAAAAAATCCATTTTCTTTCTATTTGCAATTTTTCGGCAAATGTTTGATGTAATGGGAGCCCATGCCGAAAACTCATTGAATTTTCATAAACTATGAGATAAAAATTCTGCAGAAAAAATGACTTGGAGCAGTAGAACCAGAGAACATCCTGGAATGTAACAAAGGGCAATTCCATCCATGTGTTCTGCCAACCGAATCGTTCCAAAGGCCATGACTGTAAAACCCAAAGTCAGCAGTGTAAAATAAGTTGGAGTTTCAGATTTTCCAAAAACTGAATTGTTTGAATCATTCAAGAGCAACAGACATTTGTACAATTCAAGTTTCTTCCTCAGAGAAAGTCCCAATTCCTTTGTTTCACTAAAATAAATAAAAAATGGTAAGGTTAGTGCTGACCTTGACCTTGACGTGACCTACCTGATCCATTTGATCCAAAAATTGCAGCTGATACAATATGTCAATTGGGTATAAATGGTAGATAGACAGCCGAGGCTATAAGTAAGGAAAAGTCCTTCAAAAGTAAAAAATGCTAGAAATACAGCCCAATTCTGAAATTCAGGTGGAACAACAGAGTAAAGAAAATATGGACTCGTGCATTTGAATGCAAATAAAAGTGAAATGACAGGAATCATTGCATAAAAAAATCCAGCAAATCCACCACAAATCATTTCTCGAAGTTGATTCGAGGGAATTGCCTTTCCTTCTTGGTTTTGATACAATTCCACTGAAATGTGTCAAAAAATACTTCAATTTAAACAAAAATATAAATCACATTTGTATAATTTACCCATTTTCCAATCGAATTGACTATTTTTATTAAAAAAATCCACAAATGCTTTCCTCTGTCCTTGTCTCGAGAATATTAAATGAAATGTGGATCCAAAAATGAATCTAATGAGAGCAAAGACGTGGATAACAATGTCCAGAGGCCCATTTGTGATTGCAATACTAAAATCCAATTGAACTAGGGTTACAAATGCAAACAGTGTGTAAAAATGCTGAACAAAAGTAAAAACTTTCCAAATCAAATGTTTTAATTTTGATTTGGTCAACTCAAGTCTCATTGGGTATTTTGAAGTTTGAGGGTAAAAATCGAAAGGAAGTGATCCAAATTTACAAAGGTCACCAAGTACTCGATTTTCAATTTTGATTTCAGTGAGGCTTGTCATTTTTGAAGTCGGACTGGAAGAAGAACTGCCTTGACAGTGGCCCAGGGCTAAAACTGAAATGCTTTGCTGACAAAAGCGAAAAGCTACATTCACGATTTATACGATAATAGTTTTAATTATATAGAATAGACTGTCATCGACGTAAGCCTGACCTTCTGATAAACATCAAATTAAATTGGACAAAATATCAACCAAAAATAAAAAATTCCAAGCAATAAAAACCTACTGAAGTTTGCAATTTAAATTATTAATTTTTTACTTCATCCTGATTACTAAAAATGGCAAGATAACACGGCAGTAAAAATACTAAAGAAAGTAGTAGCAGATGCATTGAGGAACTTTATTCACCGGAAAACGATTTCACATCAAAATTATATTCTTTAAGCTTCATAGATAACATGCTCACTAACTTATCCTTCTCTTAATTAATGAGCCTATCATACATCTTATAGTTAAAATCAACAATTCTGACAAAAAACCAATTTTAACAATTCATCTTCAAAAATCAATTCGTAAGCAATGCACTTTAGCCTCTTAATGTTAATAAAAAAAGAAATAGCAAAGCACAGAAGTTTGATCGCTAATCGCAAGGAGTTTGTTTATTAAATTCGAATCAAGAATTTACAAATCGTTGAAGAACTTTCTGTTTTTTTTAAACAAAATCTCGTTCTTGAGTTTGTAGATATCGAGTGGTCATCAGGACAGGACTTTCAAACCAATTCAAATATTGTAGCAATAAATCGTCAATGAAGGGTTTCCAACCCGAGCATCAGCCAGCAATGTCCAGAATTGCCTTTCATCTCATCATCTTGGTTCGGTGTCCTTACTTGAGTACCTGGGTTCCTACGACGGAGCCCACACTCAAGCAGGGAACACCTCAGTGAGGAAGATACCCATGCTTGACAAAGTCTAAGGGCTTACTTTGCAGGGCCTCCGGCACCGGGTCATCTCGTCCATGGTCTTCGACTCCTGATGCTGTTGACTTTCTTATGTCACCTCAATCTGTTTTAACAAAACAACTTTTGAGCTGTTTTCCAAAATGTGTACTAATTCAAACCGAATTTACTATTATTTTATTTAAATTATTTACTTACCAGTGACAAAAAATTGTCAATTGTCACTTCCAATTCTCCCCAACATTTATAATAAGTTTAAATCAGACTCAGAATCAGAATGGACTCCCTAAATTGTAAAATAATATATGTTGTAATTTTTGTAAGGTTTAAGGTTTATTTAAGTTTGATATAATTTACAGTTGTCCATTCAAATCTGCTTAATTCAATAACAGCATGGAGAGTTTGTCGATTTAGTGATCAAATCAGCAATTGCAGAACAACAGGAAGGAGCTGGTCTTGAATCATGACGAGCTAACTGGTCGCTTCAATATTTTGACTTTAACCCTTTGCCACAAAATTTCAGCGAAGTAGAAACAATTTTAGGAAAGAATTTGAGAAGAGAGGAGAGAAATTTCTGATGTTGATTGTTGGAAGGAAGAATGGAGAATGAGGAAAATGAAACAAAAGATTTGGGGTCTAAGACAATTCTTGTTTACTTTTTGATTTACTGTCACGCTAGAGTAACTAGGGTAACATTTCATGGAAATCATACCTGGGATTTATTTTTCCACTGATAATTTTGCAAATAGACAAATTCCAATTGTGTTTAGAGACTGAACTTTATTTTCTTGACAGGATGGTCTGATTCTAAGAGGTTAGAGTAATCTTTGCAAAGGTGAAAAACACAAATAAGCCCAAAGTAAATGGCTAAAATTAATCTTGTTATGATTGTCTCAAGTTTCCTATGTGTGAATCCAGAGGATGAGCTTGAGAGTTCAACCAAGAATCTGAGTCAGGAAAAGAAATGAGTGTCGATAAACAAGTGAATTGTGAAAATCACAAAACCAGACTAATTAATTAGTCTGCCTGAGCAGATAATCAACAATATTATTTTTAGACACTTATTTTGCTCCATACAGAATCAGCATTTCATTTTTGTACGAAAAACCATGTGCTTAAAAACAGAATTTAACCTGTAACTGCGCTGCATGTTGAATCTTGTCGCAAGAATACCCTGAATGTGCATATTTTGTGATCATTTTTTAAGATCCAAGACAAAATCATCGAACTACAGTTGAATTAATTAGTCTCAAACTACAAAACTACAAAAGCCTCGGCAATGCCACGCAATACGGAACATTTGATTTTCATACTTCAGTTGAATTGAATTGTAAAGCATTAATTACCATGAAAGTAACCTAAGAAAGCATCAGACATTCTGTACGTATGTTTTTTCAAAGTCAGATTTTAATGTTTCAAAAATATAAGTGGTTTTTATAGCACTAATAATTTCGTTTCACGGTGAAATATGAGTTTTTGCTATACTTGCTTGAAAGTTTTAGTAATAACAAAAATACATATCGTTTTGGGACAATTTAAATTTGATACAAACGCAAACTACACAAAATTAGTTTTTGTATTTTACTTTTACAAATAACACAACTAGGGGTAGGCAGTCAAACAGGTTTAGTTTCACCCCTAAATTTAAACTTGACTATAAATCATCAACAAAATGAAATAAAATTTGAAAAGTTAAAAGTACACACACAGTGCACATTTGTTTTACAGTTCGTAACAATCTATGAACAAAATTCATAGTATCCACTGGGAATATATACTTGCTTGAAAGTTTTAGTAATAACAAAAATACATATCGTTTTGGGATAATTTAAATATGATACAAACGCAAACTACACAAAATTAGTTTTTGTATTTTACTTTTACAAATAACACAACTAGGGGTAGGCAGTCAAACTGGTTTAGTTTCACCCCTAAATTTAAACTTGACATATAAATCATCAGCAAAATGAAATAAAAATTAAAAGTACACACACAGTATACATTTGTTTTAGTTCGTAACAATCTATGAACAAAATTCATAGTATCCACTGGGAATATCATTTTTCCAGACAAGTTGCTCACGCAGGGCAGGGTTAGCTTTAAGCAATTCGTCGAAGCGCTTCTTTGTTCGTTTCTCTGTCTGAATTTCATTTTCGCAATCGTCACATTCTCGTTCTTTCATACAAGAGTGGCCAACAAAATATAATGCGAAGTTTCTTCTTTAAAACTTTCAAGTTCTCGGCAAATACCACTTCTGGATGTGTCCAATTTCCACTTTTTGAAGCAAAGCATAGTTTCCAATCATATTTGGTCACGTCAGCTAAAAGTTTCAACTCACAAATTTCATTTCCAGTATTATATCCATAAAACTTGGCAAGGGATTTTCTTTTTGGAATTAGCAAAGCTTGTGAGAATTCATAAATGTATTCTCTAGTTGCCAGTATGAAACCTCTTTCCACTTTTTCTATTCGTGTAGTGTCAACGGAAAATTTAAAGATAACTCCACCGTAACGATTTTCCAAAACATATTTTTTCGGTTTGTCTGGAATTTTTTCTAACTCTTCGTTTGTGAGCTCAAGACCACACCAAACCAATGGAGTCAAACATCCTTCTCGTTCTTTTCCAGTCAAACGAATAGAATCACTCACTAAATCATTCTTAAGAATTTCAATAGCGTTCTTAACAGACGTAGCATGCCTAAGAATTCGGTCTGTATTTAATCGAACATTAATTGAAATTGGAACAGTTTCTTTAGTATCTTCAAATTTAAAGTCAAACCAATGATTCTTCTGTGAGTATTGTGCCTTTGGAAATGTGACAATGTTAATCCTCACTCTTGGCCTGAACCCACGACTGTTCCATTCGTTTAAACATTTTTCAGTTAGTTTGGATGTGAATCCTTTTGAGCATTTTTCTAAACACTCGTCCAAAGTAGTTGCTACTTCGTGTGGACAAACATATTCCAAACACCAGATGGTACTGAGTTGTAAAATTTTAGACAACACGTACTCGTCTTGTTCTTGATTTGTCTCCTCAATTTGGTTTTTTGAAGACTGAGTAGATCCACAAATTCCTTCTAATACAAGCGTCGTAATTTCTTGAGATTTTAGATATAAAAATTGGTTAACAAATTCCTTGTCATTGCTATCAGTTTTCAAACTCTCACATATAGTCATAACTTGAAAAAGTTTTTTTGCACTGCATATTGCGTTCATAAATGTCCCATTCCTACTTGCTGCAAAACTTTTGGCTGCTGATAAGCAATTTTGAAAGGCTTGATTTACGTCGACACATAACTTCTTTTCTTTGGACGGACTTGATGATGATGATGAGGATTCTGCCATTTTAAAAAACTCTTGCTCTTTTTCTGAGGACTAGAAATGTGATTTCCAATATTTTGAGTATAAAACTTTCCGTACAATTGGCAACGTCAAATCAGGACTAATAATAAAATTGCAATATAGCGTTGTTTATCCTATTTGCTGCACTATAACCTCTCGCAAACAATAATTAGTTTTAGTGAATTTTAAAATTTAAGCCCTGTGTATGAGTACGTATGCGTGCACTGGCACTACTACTTGTAAGAAGGAATACGAGAACTATTCACTCTACTGCACGCACTAAAAAAATCGACAGGATGTTAAAAAAGAGTACCACGTTCGTTTGAGCTGTAGTAGAGGATGAGGTTTAGCTATACTAACAAAGCATAGCATCATGTGTACTTTGTATAATATAGCAACTAATGTAGTCTAAGTACAGAGTGGAGATTCTTGGCTAATAAAAGTATTTGCTTATTCTTCCTTTCTTTGGGCTGACTAAATAGAGTACTTAACACGATATACTGTAGTGAAATGAATGAAGCAACCAAGTAGAGGTCCAGAATCATGACTGCCTAATTTGTCTTGCCACATCAATTTTTTATTGGAATCGAGACTCTTTACCACGAAATTTCGGCAAAATAGTGAAAAGTATAAGAGAGAGTTTAAGAGAGGAGAGAAATGTGACATGATTACTCTTGGAAAGGAGAATGAAGAATGAGGAAAATGAAACAGGATTTGGGGTCTGAGACGAGTTATGTTTATTTTTCCATTTGATTAGTGTCACACTTGAGTAACTAGGGCAACATTTCACGGAAATTCAACCTCAGATCTATGTGTCCAGTGATAATTTTTCAAACTGACAAATTTACATGAATTTTTATAGACTGGATGAGCGGGTTCTGCAACAAGAGGTTAGATAAATCCTTGCAAACTTCAAAAACACAAACGGTCAAAATTAATCTTGTTATGATCATCTCAAATTTCCCAATTGTGACTACAGAAGACGAGTTTGAGAGTTTGCCAAGAATGTGTGAATCTGAGTCAGGAAAAGAAATAAATGTCCATATCGAATTGGGAAAATCAGTTGTGAAGGATAAACTCAACTCACGTATCACGTCTGCAACTCTACAATTGTTGATCGAGAAATCTTTTATTTCCTTTGCCATTAGTGGAATTAATTTTGCCTTCCCTAGTCACTTTTCCCTTGCTTTGAAATTAAGAATCGAAAATGCTCCGTCTTGTCAAATTAAAATAATTTAATGTGTGTTAAAACACCTATTATATAAATTCAGTCTCGTACTCTATACACATTGACAAACTACAGTTCTTATCCACGATGTTCTCGAATCAATTTCAAAAACTGAAAATCGACCGTTCCATGGGCTTGATCCCCAGACGTATGGAAAAGTTCACTCAAAAATGATAAAATGATAAGAAATAATTCTGGAAAGAGTCAGACGAAATTTGTGACCCAATTTGAAATTAAACAATAAGCACTCATCATTTTTGAATGAAATAATAATTAAGAACACGGTGTTTTCCACAATTTTCTCAACTAAAAACTGAAAATCGACCGTTCCATCGGCTTGATCTCCAGACGTATGGAAAAGTTCACTCAAAAATGATAAAATGCTAAGAAATAATTCTGGAAAGAGTCTGACGAAATTTGTGACCCAATTTGAAATTAAACAATAAGCACTCATCATTTTTTAATGAAATAATAATTAAGAACACGGTGTTTTCCACAATTTTCTCAACTATTTTCAAACGATTTTACTGCACTCCCTGTTGGACAATTAATTCTTTAATCGAAAAGCCAATTCCGAGTAAAATATAAATTGTAGCCCAAAATGTACACTTTCTACTAAGGTATAGGAATGAATTCACATTAACTGAACATCTTCAATCGAGTATCCACTTGCGGAGAATTTCTTCTTGTGATTAGTAATTTAAATTTTAAAAGAGTTAATCGAACTCTACAAATGAATGATAAATTCACACGATTGATTTTAGAGAAGAACAATGTTACGAAAACTCAAAAAGTTTCATAAACTTCCTTTGGACACAACGTTGTCGAAGAATGAGAGATGATATAAATCAGCGGTCTATTCGCTTTGATTTTGACACTGGCTGGCTTGGCGACTTGGGATGTAATGAGAATACAAATTAACTTTGCCTATTCTAAACACATTATTTTTGAAACGCTGAAATTAAATTAGTTTGTCGTAACAAAAAATGTAATTAGCATAGGATTAATTTAGAGTTTTAAAATCTCTAATGACAAATAAGATTTGAAATCATCATCATGGTCTGGTTTCGCCTTGCATTGGTTGGTGGGATGGTAGGAGTTTTAGCCTGGACATTAGGAGAAGTATGTGGAATTTTAATCATGATAACTCGTGGAGTGGAACTCCAAGCCATGGAATGGGATCCTAATAAAAATGGAACAATGACAGCTTATGATATTTATCCTCATGTTTCAATTCTTTCAAATGGGTTGCTGTCTCTTTGGTTTGGTCATTTGTGGCCTCGTTTGGAAAAACAAGTATCAAATGGATCATAAACTTAGACATTTGTTCGTAATTGTATGTATCTCTAGTACTTGCTAAAAAATCATTGTTGAAAATAGCGTAACAATTTTTCTACTACTACTACTACAGTGGATTGCATGTTGGATATGTGGATTATTTGGAAATATGGGAATTGCAATTTATGCTCTGGTCAGGAACAAAGATCCACAAGGACAAATGGGAATCATGTACGAAATGTTTCAAAAGGGAGCCCTTAACACAAAATTCATTGCTACTTTTGAGAGATTTCAACGTGAGGTAGCTAAAGCTTATGCTAATGCATTTTACAATGTAATTTAAATTATGACTCATTTCCAGAATAGCTGTTGTGGAATTTATGGACCAGACGATTGGCTCATGATACAACTCAGAGCTAATCCAGGTGGAATGGGAATGCAAAGTATGGACTATGGATTTCAACAAAATCCAGGAAGTGGAAAATGCCATATGATTCCACCAACGATCCCACCAGTAATTATTACGACAAATTCTAAAATCGAAAATTCTAGTGATTTTGGTTTTAAATTTTTAGGGTTGTGGTCACGCCTTGCTGAGGGCGATAATTCTTATCCTCAATATGTACGCTGCCCTTACGATCACTTTAGCAGTGCTAGCAGCAGTAGTCGGTTTGTACAATGCAAAAAAAATATCGAACTATTGACATTTTTTTGTAACGTATATTCAGGTGTTCTGGCATGGTACTGTTTCTTTTACTGGCTTGAAGTAGAAGTGATTGTAATCCCTGAAGATGAAGTGTCCAACATTATCGTCGTAGAACCAGAAGATTCAGATAGCGATACTTCATCTCGGCATTCTTACTACAGTCCTCCACGCTCTGCTCGTTATTTACATACTGGAGAATATAATGTCCAAAGGTCAGGGCGATATTTGGCTCCGGGCTCGTACATTCGTCATGGTACGACCATGTATCCAATCCGTGAGCTTCCGTCCGTACAAGATCGGTTACGTAGTCGACCAACTATCGTCGTCACGAGACCTAGCAGACTATACCCGGGTTCTGGCGGCTCTAGAGCAACAAATTATGACTATCCTCCTCCAAATAATTCTAGAGTCAGTCGTTATGACCATCGCCCTGATCCATCAAGGGCTCAGAATACTCATACAAGGATTTTGAATCGGACGGAACAATATTTAAATCCAGGGAGAACTCATGCATACTTGGGTGGAAGTCATCATCGTAATCATCATAAATATGAGGATGAGCACCCAGAACACGAACATCATCACGAAACAGCACTAGAAAAACAAGAACATGCACTGGGTGGTCATCTTGTCGCAGAAATGCATGTGGATCATAAATTAGACACAGGGAAATCCCATATTGAACAAAGGGCTCAAGGAGCAGGGAGTAAACACAAGGCTCATCATGCTACGATTGCAATTGTTAGAAATAAGCATAAAAATGATCCGAAACCTAAACCAATGGCTAAGCATGGACATACTGGGAATTTAGCAGAGGATATTGCTGAAATGAGTGGACAGAATGCTTTGCCATTGATAGACGATGTGATTATTCCTGTGAATGATCATCCTGGTCATCACCAACCCAAGGACAAGGGTCATGGAGGTCATAAAAGATCTGTTGTGTCTGTAGGCTCAGTCACAGGGAATAGAGCTCAAAATACACTAGAGGATGTCATGCTTCCAGAACATTTGAAAAAACAGAAAAAACTTAAAGAGGAAGGCACAACTGCGGATAAGGATCTTTTAGTTCATGCTCATTATTTACCAGGAATGACACCAAAGACTTCAAGAAATCCTCATCATCATCATAATGAACATGAACATGAACATGATCATCCTCACGGAGGGTACCTAGGGTCAAACCATGGACACGATCATCCCCACGGAGGGTATCTGGGATCAAACCATGGACACGATCATCCCCACGGAGGGTATCTGGGCAGTCATGAACACGAGCACCATCACGAACACGAGCATGATCATCCCCATGGGGGATATCTAGGCTCCCACGAGCATGAGCATCAGCATCATCATGACCATCCCCATGGAGGATATTTAGGCAGCCATGAAAATGCCCCACATCATCAAGGACATAATGTCCCGTTCTTGGGTCCTCCAATAAATTATCAACCGAGCAATGTCGTCCCACATCATCACGCTGACCACGAGCATCAGCATCAGCATAATCATGATCATGATCACAGGTCAAGATCACACTCACAGGGTCATAGTCATAGTCATAATCAACCCGCCAAAGTTCTTTTCCAAAACCCAAATGCCTTGGATGATGACAGTGACTGATTAATGATTAAAAGAAAGCAATTTTTAACAAGGCTCGTCCTTCATCTTCTACCTAGTAGTACAACTTATTTAATAAGTCAATTTAAAAAAAGTCTAACGTATGCGAAGCTAAAAATGAAAACAAACAGACGACCATAATATTTCCCAAAGAACTATTTTATTTTTATAAGAAACTATTATATTGCATGTAAATTCCAACCTTGTAACACTCCGCACAGTACAGCACAGCACAATTAGGGGCTTAACATTAACTAAATATTGAAATGAATCATTTTTAAATTACTAACTACCTAGACATAGCTTTACCCTAATATTTGTGCGGGCTCCTGTGCCTGTGCCAAGTGCCAGTAAACTTAATCCTTACGTAATTAATTAATTTAACAAAGGAAAATATTTGGATGATTTCTGATTTGATTTGATAAAGGTTAATATATTTAATTCTGACTTTTAGGCTGTGGATGAAACAGAGAGTTTCTTCAAATGATCCATAAAGACTTGAAGACTCACATCGTCCGTGAGTACAGGAGCTCCTCCTTCCTACAATTTTAATAGACAAAACACAAAATCAGTCATAAATCCATCCAGTCATTTTTGTACATATAAGCAGAAACAGATTTATGTAACTAGATAGAGAAAGAAAGATAAAATGCTCACTAGCTTAAGCAATGCACTCGAGACGGAAACTAGATTAAAGCGTAATAAATTAATATCGAATTTTTCTATATTTTGAGCGGAACTGAAGCAAAGCAAGCAAATTTTGATAAATACATCACAAAATTACTGAAAATCTAGTTAAAAATATTGTGCTAGCGAAACAGCTGTAAAAAATCTAGGAAGGCGAAGGCATTTAAATTCTGCTGTACTTGGAGTATTTGAAAAAAAAATCTACTGTGCTAAACTTTCAAATTAAAAAAAATTGATAAAAAAAGCTGGACTTCCTGGGTCGCACGATTCTTTTTAATATCTTATAAGATTAGCCCATGGCTGGCTGGCCCACCCGCAGATAGCCTTTGATTTTAATTTTAACTCTGACCTTGCAAAATTTGCAATTATTATCCAACCAAACTACCTTAAGTCAAGTCGTTCGGTGTTGCAAGAACAATCGCAAAAAATTAGAAATGAAATGAAATGAGCACAAACACCGAACCATAACCCGAAATACCCGGTAATAAATTAATGTAGAACAAATAAATGCTCCATTCAAATAAATAGTAATAAGAATCAGGAACGTGAAGTAGAGTGGAGCCACAACATTTAAACATTGAACGTTAAATATTTTTTGGTTGAAAATGTAAATGTAAAGTAATACCGATGATGGAACTGGCATCGACTGCGGATGAACGAACGGAACGGAACGGTGAAGACAATTTGTGTCGTGCAACCAACCATTAATTAATTTAACATGCGAAAATAAATTCAAACATTCACAAAAATTAGTATTAATTATCAATATCCAAAAAAATCATATGAGTGATTCAAGGCAAACTGAACTGAACTCAAACTGAATTCAATTTTACTTTTAAATTTAGAAAAATAAAAACAAAACTTACCCCTCCTCCATAGGCATACATGTTGTTGTGCGTCTGGCTTGGATTCACTTTGGATAAAAGGAATCGAGCCTGAAACATGAGAAAATTAAGGTTAATAATGTTAATGGCTAATTAAAAATCAGGTACTATTTCAAGTGAGGAAAATTATTTTACCTGGGAAGCTCCCTGCTCCGTATAAATGTATCTTGGCATAGGGAATCTAGTAATGAGAATTTCCTGGGCATCTGTCACCGGTGCATCCAATAATTGCTTAAAATTAGCATATTCGGGTAATTCGTGATATTTTGCAGCTCTCCATTGTGCTATCGTCTAAAATTACAAGACATAATTAGCGTTAAAGTTGAATCGAGCAAAATTTTGAAGTTAATGAATTCACCTCTCCATGGAAGATAAGAATTTGGAAGAAAGTGTCCATGAGGAGAATACGATCTGCCTGAATGCTTGACGTATCAAGAAGTACAGGTTCTGGGGGTCCATTGAAGCTATAGCTGTAGAGGATTGGTTGGATCATGATCAAGGATTGGGTCAAATCCTCACGGTTTAACATATGCCTGAAAATAAAATAAAAATAATACAATTAGTATGTAGTAAAATATGACTAGAATCTTCATCATGGCTCACCTATAGAACGAAGTCTCATCGGGAGAATTATTAAAGACTTGAAGGAAAGGTGATCTTCTCAAATGAAACATGAATTGTGGATACAAAGTAAAATTATCAGCCAATCTAAAACTTGAATGTATCATCCTTGTTGTATTCTCCAAACTTTTGGCAAAGTCGGATTAACATTCTGTCTACCCAACGCAGCACATCTGAACCATCGTCTGATTCTGAGCGGAAAACTGCAAGGCGAGCCATGAGCACAGCAGCAGCTTCTTGATCAAAACCAATCGAAATATGATATAAATTCGCTGTTGCATCTGCCCAACTGTAAAAAACAAAACAATTAAATTCGTTTTTATCGTTTTTAGTATAATTGAATATTTTTTACGTACTTTCTAGCTATTGTTGTAACTCGGACACGTTGTTGCCCAGAAGAATGTTGATACTGAGTTATAAATTGAATGCAACCACGACCTCCTTGTGGGATTGGAGCTCCGTGCTATGAAAAAGTGAAATAAAAATTATATTGTATATTTATTTCTAGGTTTTTAATCAGAGTCCTTGAAAAATACATAAAATAATTTTATACCTGATTTACGATTTCGAAGAAAACTGCAACCGTGGTGGATGGGGTCAAAGTACAAAATTTCCATTGACAAGTTCCTCCGAGCCCAAGTTCTGTTTCAGCCACGCAACCTGATTTGACCCCCATTGACACACATGACCCAATTGCTCCGCTCACTTTGAGCTCTCGACTTGTTTTAACTTCTAGCGTGGCATTAAATCCCATTCTTAGCTCATTGTTACGATTCTCATTGCGAGCAAAGACACGTTGGAACGTTTGCTTGAATAAACTCGAATTGAAGGAATCTCCCATTACCATATGACCACTGTAAAATAAAAGAAGTCCATGTTAAATCACATTGATAAAATATTTCAATAATAATTAGCTTCATTTACCCAGTGGAATTTGGACATTGTTTCATTTCTAAAAGTCCAGTTTGATCCAAGGCGCAAGAATAAATGTCAATTGCATGGCCAGAACTGGCTGCTCTTTCTGCCAAGGCTTCGTAATGTTTGATGGCCTTTTTCATGAATTTTGCATTATCCTTCTCAATATCATGATGGGAGCGAATCGGTTGTTTCAAGTCATCATTCACCACTTGTCCAGGTCCTTGAGAACAGGGCCCTGAGACAAAGAGCATGATTCGTCCTCCAACGCCAGGATAACAACACTGCAAAAATTATTATTCACATTAATAAACCTTGAACTTCATTCATAGCCAAGCAACTAGGCCAACTCAAAAGCATTTTATTGCTGATTAACTGAATTGAATTCATAATGCAATGTAATGATGTGTCATGAATATTAAAAACGCCAGCTGGCTGACTGGCATTGACCTCATTTCACAAAATATGCAGAAATAGCGATGACAATGGCATCACATAAAAAAACTTACATCAAGAATGCCAACAGCAATTGAAAGAGCCACACCAGTGGAGCGAAGCGCACGCTTCCCTTGGGGAACAGTCCAAGGATCCCTTTGTAATTCTCCAATCAAATCATTAAATATCATATCCACAGATTCCAATGGTTGAATAAATCTAAAAATCAAAACAAATATTTAATAATCTGATTTCAAATATTAATAAATCATATGTTAAGCTAACCTATTAACAGGAGCCTGTGGGGCTTGTGGTTGTGGCTTTCCCCCAGGGGGACCTGGTTGTTGCGGGTGTTGCTGTGGATGCTGGGGATGAGGATGATGAGCTGTATTGTAGCGACTCAACCCTAACATTTCTTGCAATTGCTTAGCCGTCACATCCTTCGTTCCTCTAAAAACGTAGCTCTTGGCACACCCTTCATTGCTCAATTCGTGGACAGCAATCATACGTCCAAAAGTAATTAGCCCAACTAAGCATCCAGATGGAATGAGTTGAAGTCCTACTTGGATAGATTCCTTAAGAGCCATCAACTCTTCCTCATCAGCCAGACAAGTGTCAATCACAAAGAAAAATATTGGTTGCGGGACAACAGAGCGCATGATTGTGTATTCGATTGTTGAGAATTGAGGAATGAGCTCAGCTGGTTGACAAGCCTCAGTCATAGCCCCATATTGTTGTGGAAATGGATTTCGTTGAAAGCAAAAATTGCAAACCCAAAACTTGGCTCGATAATCAACTTGACAGAGTGGGTTGAGCACGGCTCTGCAATTTGTTCTTGTGCAAAGGACTGGGTCATACTGAATTGGTGGAAGATCTGTCGTCAAATAAACAAAAACACATACATTAGACTACTACGCCCTGCTAGTCTTCTAAAATACTCTAAGATTTGTGATTTTCATTACCGTTTCTTTCCTTCAACGGGGTAAAAAGTGCCCCTAGTGGAACGACGAGTCTGGTTGCTTCCAATTTGGAGCTTGGCCAAACATTCCAACTGAAACGAACTCCATCACGCTCTTCTTGTTGATTAATAAACTCTGCGTATGTGGCCATATTTTCAAATCGCTCTAAATAGAATCAAATCAATGAAAATTAGCCAAATAAGATTAATTAAGAACATTTTCCAACATTCCAACACATACACGTAAAACGGACACAAAAAGTCTTCAGATTAAAAATTCTCAATTATAAAGTGTGACGACGATCAAACGAATTAAAATAAGCTCTAATATTCAAATAAAGTATGACAGGTTTGTGACACAGATCATGTGCATAAAAGATAAATCTGCGTTAATTACGAAGAGAATCAAAGAGTCAAAGGTTAAAGGTGAACACACCGACCAACCAGACTAAAATTGAAATGAGCAGACGTGGCACTTTCTTTTTCTGACCCAACCGGTACACGTACGTAATTTCAATTAACTTTTGTGTTAAACACAAGGGTGTAAAATAAAAATAAAATATAACATTACCTTATTTTACTGCTGGGGCGCTGTGTGCTTACTAGTAGAAAATATTAGCGCTGTTCCAGCGCTCTGCGCGATCCTGATCCTGATGAATGAATATTTGGTAGTTTTTGCCTGGGATACACGTCACCCTAGACTCGAGACTTGAGTGGAATTCTTTTCCTGTCAATGGGAAGGGAAAAGCCCATCTCCGCAATACAAAATGAATAGACGACGTGTCAGAGTTTCAACCAATTCACGTGCCTTCCATCCCGGTCTATGTTAAAGACACAAGCACCATTACCCCATCATCCAATTATTCAATTAACTAATTAAAAATTGCACTAATTAATCAAAATAATGTTCAAGACTGGCTAACTCCTGATGCGTTGATCAAAAAATATCATTTTATTCATGACAATACAACAAGGGAAGTAAAGGTAAATTTTGCAATGAAGTATTTTCCAAGAATTAAGATTCCGTAAACCCAAGCCGTAAACTTAATTGAAAGATTTACTTTTTATAAATTACATTTTTCCAAGGTAGACAAGACAAGCCCCTTTCCGGTTTTGAGGGCATAGGTCAATTTAATATAGTAGATTCGAGATTACAGAATTTCTGCACAGGGTAGGTAATCAATCAGTTGAATTGAAACTTGAGACCCGAAATCGTCTCACTGTGGTTTCCCTATCCAAGTCCAGATATTCGATACTTTGAATTTGAATTGAACTATCGGACGTTCATGTGACAAAAACCAGATAATTTTTCCTGATTTGACTACTTCAACCAATGACCAATATAATGAAATAACAAGAAATCGTAAGACATGCACATATTACCTTAAAAGTATTTGCATATGCATTTATTAAAGTGTAAGTGTTTGTTATGCAAGCACAGTCACACAGACACAGCAGCGTAAAATTAATGCCCTTGCCTTTCCCTGGCAAAATGTGATGATAATATTCGTATTATTATCTAAATGTCTACAACTAAAAATTAAACTAAAATTGTGCTTCTTGATCCTTATCCCTTTTTAAAATTTGCATCCGTAATCCGTACTTAGTTACTTACAGTGTAATAATGCAGACTCATGCCTTGCAGACAAATACACAGACTAAAATCTATACTTAGACTAATTATTTTCCCCTAATATTTTGACCCTCATTATTCATCAGTTCCAGTAGTAGTTGATCCCTCGGCTCCATTCCTCCGTTCTTCGATGATTTGAACAAGACGAACAGGTGGGGGGTTGAACACACTTTGTTTGTTTTGAACGCGAACAATTTTTTTGTTCTTGACTGAGCCAATACCTAAAATTTAAACGAATAATTAATTAATGATTTGAAGATTTGTTGACTAATCGAATCGCTTGCTTACTGTGTGAGCACAAATTATTGTACTGGCTCAATGCATGCAAAAGTCCACGACGAAATGCATCCATTGGGCAAGACTCAAATGTCCCCAATGGATGAACCACAAAATACTCAAGCAGAGTCTCTTCCAAATTGTCCATGAGTCCCTGGAGAAATTAGGTTTAATTTTAGTTTTAACGTCAGGGCTAAAAAGGAAAAATTAATTACCAAAGGCAAATGACGCTGTTTCAACATGGTTCTCAATTTTCGGCAGATTCCATTGAACGGTGAAGACGTTGCTTCATTTTTCGAAGGACTGGTACCTTAAACGTTAAAATTCTCCAGATAAAGAACTAGTCGGGTATAAAATTTAGATACGTCTAGAATTTCTCAGACCTACCTTGAATTTGGATGTCCTTTTCCTCAAAACAATTCCAAATTTCCAGCAATTCGGATTCTTCCAAAAGTCGCCCAAACGTACGAGAGCGATTTGGGGACAAATCCTCAAAAGTGACCTCATTAAGTTCCGATTCCAAATCCGCCGTGAGAGTCAAGTCTAAGTACAATACACTTCCAAAAATCTGGCCGAGCCAGTTAAGTAGTCTTAAAAAATCTCACGATTTTCATAGCGTCTTGATTTTTTTGCCCCACCCCTTTTTGCCTTTGGGGTCGTGTCACAAGGGATGGCTGCAGGCCTGGATCTTGGAGGTCTGACCCTCCTTGGAGAAGCAGTGGCCAATGCAGATGCATAAAACTCAGAAATTGGAGTAGGGGAACGAGTTCGTCCATTATGATCCAAAATTATTGCACCTGGTTGGTCATCATCAGAGGATCTGGGGTCAATTAAAATTAAAACTTAGATTAATTAATTCATATTCATAAAATTGACTTTCACTTTTTCAATACCCCGTAGCAAAAATATTGTCTCCAGGTGTTTGTTGTGGAAAAGGGGTCACTTCCCCACTTGAAGCATCGATCGCAGAACGAACTCTTTCTTTTATGACTCCCATGGTTGTTTGACCTCACTTT
>WJEZ01000735.1:0-23667 GCA_009869925.1 Thalassaphorura encarpata
TAAAATTTTTTTCCCGGAAGAAAATTTTTTTCTGTGTTGTGTGTGTCTGTGCTAGTGTTCTTGGGTTAACGGCATGGGGAGGGCGGTCTTTTGTGTTTTTATTCATAACGCTTGAACCAGTGCACCGATTTTAAAAAAATGAACCAGTTCTGGATTCTACATAAAATTTCCTTTCAGAAACATAAACTGGTCATGGTGAGACTTCCCCAGATGGGGCTGTGAGGAGTGGGTGCAAAGGATATGCACCACGGTGTAGAGTCCAACCCTGGGTACTTGTTGCGTAAGAAATACTTCGATCCCAAGGATAAGGGGGTTATTCCGCTTCTAGGGAGATGAGGAGTAATTTCATTTTTTCGGTGGGATGAGGGCGTAATTTCGTGTTTTTTGGTGGTATGAGGAGGTAAATTCGAAGGGGATGTCGGGGTAATTTTTGTTTTGGTATGATCAGGGGGTAATTTCGTTTCTTTGTGGGGGATGAGGGGATAACTTCGGAGGAGATGGGGAGGTAACTTCGATCACGCTTTTTATCCGGACGAATTGAGTTAAATTCGGGTGAATTTTGTTTCAACATTTTAATAGGCTCCAGGAAAACAACCATAATTAAAATGTACGTGAGGATATGCCCTAAAAATAGATCAAACTCAACAACTCATTTTGAGACTGAATTTTTGCCAAATTTATTCACAGTTCGTTCAGTTTAGACAGAAGTAATTTATGAATAGATTTTTTTTGTTATTTGAGCATAAACATGTTCGTGTCATGTTACAATTTAGGACAAAATTATTTGACAAAGCAGTTAAATACACAAAAAGAATCTGGCCTAGTTGATTTGGAAGGCTTTACAACATACTTCGTTCAAGTTTCGTTTTTGAAACTGAATGACCATATGATTAGAAACTGTTTTTCACTTTATCGGTGAGATCAAGATCAGGATAGTGTAGTACTAGGAGATACATTCAATTATCCTGTCAAGGCCATTAAATATGACTGTTAATTAATTGTACAATTAAATTGTAATATTACAAGACCATTTCCAAGAAATCAGTCTAATACCATTGCATTGCATAGCAATATACTAGTAATTGTAGCACGCATTGCTACTAAACAAAAATGAGAAACAATCAAATTAAACATGAATTGTTTAAGGTAGTAATTACCTAAACGCATCAACCCCTCGGGGAATTTGAGTTTCTGTTTACAAGTCCATCAGGTAATTACAATAATTTAATACAGTCATTAATTAATGAGTCATTAATTAACCCCTGAATAGCTTAAAAACTAAACCTCGCGGCCATGTGTTTTTAGGTTTTTAATGATTATATTCATTTTTTTTCAGTTTTTGGAGAATTCAACATTCCAGCAAGTAGCCTTTGCATCTTGCGCAATTCCCTATTCCCAATATGCTCATAGGCGCCTTCTCCCAGTCCCAATTACTTCCCCAGTTTTTCAATTCTCTTTTTTCTTTTCCCAACGCTGCGCTAATGATTGGCTGACGAATTGACCAGACCAGTCAACGGATTTACCGACGCCCACGACGTCTCATCGAAGCCGAACATTGAGGACAATACCATTTGCCCTTCGGCGTTGCCGTAATTCCCACACATGGGTAGTGAAACCATTCAATGGGACACTAAAATCAACAATTCATTAATACCAGTATAGTGAACGATGAGCCGCGAAATGAAATGTCCATGTAATTGTCCATACATCAGCATTATCGCAAGCTACCATGTCACCATAGGAGACTTGGTTGCAGAGACAATAGCGTGGCTCGCTTGGATCAAACGTCCAATCCACAGTAGGTTCAATAACCGGAGGCTCAACAATTGCAGGTTCCTCAACCAATTCATCTGGAGGTTGAGTAAGCAACTCTTGGTTATGAGTTGTATGTTGAGATTTTCTAAAAAAATATTTAAAAGTCAGGTAACAGCAGGATATTTTTGCATCTACGACAATTTTAGTGCTAAATACCTCTTGTTCCGCTTCTGTTCAACAGTCGTAGATGAAGTTCCAGCCGTTGCTGCGAGAGCTTGTTGAGCAGCATGATGAAGTTCTGTATTTGCCAGCAGTTCTCGTCCAACGCTAAATTCTTGAGTATGTAATCCCAAATTGATGGCGTCGTAAGAAGCTTTTAGGCTCGCCGTCCGTCTCCCCTGCTGCATCTGCGTAGAAGAAAATTAAAAAACGTTCTTATATACACAACCCCTACCCCTAGGTCAATTCCTTTTCTGATCTGTCTATCTAGATTAATAAAAAAAATACAAATTAGGAAAGCAAGCAACCTGTTGGGTTGCAGCAATGGCCTGGGAAGCCGCTGCCGCAATTGCATTTCCTCCTGCGCCCATGTGACCTAAACTGTAGGACAATGCTGGCGTCGCCCCGCTCGCACTTGCAATTGGTATTCCTGGAGTATTCTTATCAACTGATGATTTTCTTTCAGATTTCTTTTCCGTCTTTATGACAATGTTACCAGGGACTATTGCTGGTGGTACTGTAGTTGCCGCAATCGCCGGCCCAAGGAACCGATTTTCTTTCTGACTATTGGGAAGGACTTCGGCAGGAACACGTTCTCGCTCACGCTCCCGCGGTTGATCAAGCTCTAGTGAGCCTGTGCAAATGAATGGGATAGATTTAGGATAAATTCTTTTTCTTATTTATATCGTAGAAAATATTTACGTTTCTCCAGAACTTCAGTGATCCCAGCATTATCAGCTTCTAACTCCATTTTAAACTTGTGCAGCTCTTGATCGAGCCTTCTCAAATAACGATCCACAAGATCATACATTTGATTCGCTTGATGAACCTTTTCATCTGCAAGGTCAAAAATTCATAATTAGGTTTTGCACGAAACAGTATGATATGAAAATTACGAATTTCACCGCTTCCTCTGGTTTATTAAAAAATTTTGTAAGCTATTCAGAAAAACTTCAATACTCACCAGCATCTTCCAAAGCCTTATAATATTCTAAGCGAATCTTTTGAAATTCGGCATCCCTTTCCGCAACTTTCGTTTTCTTTGCTGTTGAAAACAGGGATTTAACACGGTCATCCATCCTGTCCGTCCGATCTGCAAAATCGTAAGAAAATTAAGATTTTAGATCAAATGATAGTTTGTAATTAAATTACAAAAGTCCCATTGCTAAAGTTTGAGATTATGGTATTTAATAAATTGTCTCGTACCTTTCCACCCTGTTCAACTATGGCTCCTCATGAGCTAGCTTGGCAGGAGGATATAGTACGGCATTATTTTTGCCAAAAACATGAATCAAGAGCTTATTATAAACACTTCATGTTCGAAATTATATTGGCGTACTTTATCGTGCAGTATTTTATGTTCTAATTTCTAAACTATTTTATTTTCGAAGAACAAAGATATACGGCGCTTGTAATGGCTATTGCCAGAAACACAGCTTAAACTTACTTTGAACTAGAAGATCCAATTCCCGAATTTCAGTAAATCTATCCTTCAGTTCTTGTGGAAGATGTTCTATCACTGAAAACAAAAAATGAGTACAAAAATTAAACCCAAAACTCAATTTATTTTGAGAATCTCACAATGCCCTGTAATAAAAATGCTAAGCTCAAATCTCCCGCCAATCCAAAGCAAGATGCACATTCATCCACCCAGCATATTATTTTCCAAAAATATCTCCAAATTCCAAATTAATTAGACTTACTCTCCAAATAGTCTTCTAGGTACAACATTTGTGACGATTTGAGCAAACTACTAAATAAACTATGAATATAAAATTAAGACAAGGGTCCTTTTTGAGGCGAAATAATTCAACGTGGCCAGGACACCCTCTCTTCTTTAAAATGTGGCTTTGAACTCTACCGGCTTTTTTACTCATCTATCTCATGCGGATTGCAATGTGTGGGAAATCCTAGCCTTCAAATCCATCTTTCACTTTCAGTTCGACTTCGCCGAAAACGACAATCGCGAAATCACAGTACAATACAATTTTAATTAGTTGACCTAATTTTGCCAATTTTCAAAGGTAACCTAAGCAGAATGTCTGTGGTTGTTGAAACTACACTCGGAGACTTTACAGTCGACCTTTACATCAAGGAGAGACCGCGTGGTAAGAGTTTTGTACTGTCACTGTATTGTAGCACGTTTTGATATTCATAAAATGCAGTACATAATTCGAATCTGTTTTCTAATTTATAGCCTGCTTGAATTTTCTGAAGCTGTGCAAAATCAAATATTACAACCTCAACTTGTTCCATTTTATTCAAAAGGGGTTTATTGCTCAAACTGGTGACCCAACGGGAGTAGGTCGTGGTGGAGATTCAATATTTGGGTATACTTTATACTTTTGAACTACTTTTCTTGTCGCTAAATAGTTCTGAACAATACCCTAATTTCATTCTAAAACTTGCATCAATTTTATGCTATTTTCCTACAGAATTCTATATGGGGACCAAGCTAGGTACTTTGAAGCTGAGAAAGTACCTCGAATCAAACACAGAAAGCTTGGATCATTGTCAATGGTGAATTGTGGAGACAATATGCTCGGATCTCAATTTTTTATCACACTTGACTCAGATCTTGATTATCTTGATGAGGAACATTGTGTTTTCGGTGAAGTTGTGGAAGGAATGGATATTTTAGAAAAACTAAATGAATGGATATGTGATGAGGAGCATCGTCCATACCAGGATGTTCGGATAACTCATACCGTTGTTCTGGATGATCCTTTTCCGGATCCAAGTGGTATGGATATGCCTGATCGCTCACCAGAGCCCACTAAGGCTATGTTGGATGTAATAATTCATACTGGACCCTCGACTACATTGATGTATTATTTGACTTGCTAACATTTTGTTTTGTTTTCAGAGTGGACGAATTGGAGCCGATGAAAACATTGATGATACTGAAGGCAAAACTATGGAAGAGTTAGAAGCAGAACTGAAGGAGAAAGAAGCGAAAGCTCGAGCAACGATTTTGGAAATGGTCGGCGATTTGCCAGATGCAGACATTGCCCCACCAGAAAATGTTCTTTTTGTATGCAAGCTTAATCCTGTGACCAATGATGATGACTTGGAAATCATTTTTAGCAGATTTGGCAAAATAAAGAGGTATTTGAAATACTGAGTCAAGAACTAGTTCCGAAACAAACCACAAATTGACGAAATCAGAACTCATTATTCCATTTTATTCTTTCCAACAGTTGTGAAGTGATTCGAGACCAGAAAACCAATGATTCTCTTCAGTACGCATTTATTGAATTTGAGGATCGCAAAGCCTGTGAAGATGCTTACTTTAAAATGGACAATGTCCTAATAGACGATAGGAGAATCCACGTTGATTTCAGCCAAAGTGTTTCCAAATACAAATGGACTGGGAAGGGTCGTGGAGTTCAAGTTTTTGAGGATGATGACCGGAAGCAAAATTCTAATTCTAGTGGTCGGTCAAAGCATGCACCTTGGGTGATTGGTGGAAGTGCCGCAAATAAAAGCTCTGGGCATGGTACACCTTCGAAAGATCGATCAGGAAAAGATGATTCAAAGAAAAATTGGAGTCGATCTCCACCGAGATACTCCCGGGGACACGCAAGTGAACAAAGGAATTCCAAACGTGAACGTGATAAAACAACGTAACACCACTGATTTATTTGCATTCTATTTGGAGTAATTAGTAATTTAACAATAAAACTTTCTACTTCTTTTCAGAACCGATGACAAGTTGATCGCATTGTTAAAGAAGGAACTGCTGACAAATCGGTCAAAGCATGCACCTTGGGTGATTGGTGGAAGTGCCGCAAATAAAAGCTCTGGGCATGGTACACCTTCGAAAGATCGATCAGGAAAAGATGATTCAAAGAAAAATTGGAGTCGCTCTCCGCCAAGATACTCCCGTGGACACGCAAGTGAACAAAAGAATTCCAAACGTGAACGTGATAAGACATCGTAAGACCACTGATTTATTTGCATTCTATTTGGAGTAATTAGTAATTTAACAATAAAACTTTCTACTTCTTTTCAGAACCGATGACAAGTTGATCGCATTGTTAAAGAAGGAACTGCTGACAAAATCCAAGAAAAAGAGCAAAGAAAGCAGCAATAGCAAGAAAAAATCAAGAAGAGAATCCTCATCAAGTTCATCTTCATCGTCTAGCGATTCCAGCAGCAGTAGCAGCAGCGGCTGATGTATTTGTTAATTTATATTTTATATTATAACACATATTTTTTGTATAATGTTCTATTTGAATTTGATTAAATGAATCAATTTTTTATTAAAAAAACTGATTGCGTATACTAATTCTGCATGCAGGTGTGTTTTATTGAAATTTGACCATTCACCATTCACCCACCATTGAGATAGGATTTTGGCTTCGCTCGTGAATTCGAATCTAGCAGAATTTTATGAAGGTTTTCTGGGTTCAAGTCTCAACTCAAGTGTGAAATGGAATAAAGTGTTGTGAAGTGAAATAATAATTTCGTAATCACCTCCCTCCCTATTATTCTCTTCATTACTTAAATTTTAGATTAATTTTATTAAGGCAAACTCCAAAAATTTAAAAACAAAGGTAATTTGTTTAATGTTTCCATCGATTCCATCGTTAAATTCTGTTGAAGTTTTGATGATTTTTAGATTCATAGACGGAAGGACTTGTAATTTTTTAGGATTTTTAACAATAGTTGTAATTTTTAGTATAATTTGTATATTTTTTGTATTTATCAGGTACTAAGCCTATGGAGGGCAGGTCAAATTGGATAAGCTTGTTTAGTGTAATTCAACCCAATTCAATTCCCTCAAGTCATATTCATCAAAATCCACCCAGTAAATCTTCAGATTCAGGTCGCTAGTGATAAAATTTGTGACCCAGGCCTCGTAAACCATTTATTCCCCTTGTGGGGAGAAAGTTTGAATCATGGAAGTCACATATGAAAGTAAGTATTCGGCTTATTTTTTTAAAAAAAAAGGATAAGTGTTTAGATTGCATTAAAACTAATTGTGGATTTTTCATTTGTAGATTTCAAAGCCTTGTTGCCAGAAATTGAGAAGAGTATAGATGATTGTGTGTTTTTAGCAATAGATACTGAATTGTCCGGACTAAATGTTTCCGATGAGAAAGACAGTTATTTCGATACAATTGAAGAACGTTATGATGCAGTTCGAAGATCCAGTACACAATTCCTTATTGTTCAATTTGGTCTTTCTTCCTTTTATTTTGATTCAAAAACAAAAGAATTTACCCATAAAGCTTTCAATTTCTACACATTCCCGAGGCAGGCGAACGCTCACGGGTACGACAGCAGTAATTTCGACAAGGTCAAAACATATTTTTAAGTAATCTTGCTTTGTTTCTCGCAGTGCACCAAATATTCGGTTCCTCTGTGAAAGTTCCTCACTCGAATTCCTCGCAGCTTCAGGATTTGATTTTAACAAGTGGATATATCAAGGTGAGTGATTTTTATGTTATAATTAATTGTGATCCGGAAAACAGCGAAATACATTTGTATCTTTGTTGGATTTAATTATGCTCGTATTTAAATAACTTTTTGCAGGTATACCATACATTACAGATGCTAACTTTGAAAAAATGAAAGAATCCATGGAGAAACGGCATAAACTTCAAAATACTGATGAAGGCCCCTTAAATGTGCCTGAGAATTTGAAAATGTTCATTAATTCAACAGAGTAAGTCTATCTCACGTATTACAAGTACTTCATTTTAATATCATATATTATCTTGTGTAAAGTTTTGGTTGCGTTTCTTGATTGAGGTGTTTAATTAATTTAGGATGTTTGTGTTTTCCAGTGTAGAGATCCAGGAATTTTTGGCCAGTTCCGAGACAGAAAGACTCCTTATCAATACGACTGCTTACCAACGGAAACTGATTTTTCATAATTTGAAGCCAAAATAACTCAGATCAAGTGTTTTTCGAAACTGTGCAATTGGGGGAGTATGGACCTGACGTTGGTCACGAAGGAGGATACGGTGCTAGTGAAAGTGCTCCTGATTTATTAAGTGTGAAAGACCCAGTTAATGATTCACCCGCAGAATTAGAGTCTGAAGTAGAAACGGACATCGATGTAATCGTAGAAGTGGAAGGGAGTGCTGCATTTAGTGAGAGTGAAGAGGACGAAAGTCCAGAAGAAGAGGAATTGGAAAAGCCTAAACTTACACAACCTCGACAGCATCTTTCAGCTAACAGCCAAGCTCGTGGTATTAGACTCATGAAGAGGAATCCAAAAGAACAAGCTGCGATTCTTGAAGCTAAAAGACTTGAAGAATTGAGTGTCATGAATGAAGCTGTAGGATTTTCTAGAGTCATTCATAAAATAACTGAATCTGGAAAAGTTGTTGTTGGACACAATATGTTATTAGACATTGCCCACACAGTTCACCAGTTTGTGGAAGAGTTGCCCGATGGTTTAGCAGAATTTAAAACTTTAGTTCAGACCACATTTCCTAACTTGATTGATACAAAATACATGGCCTCCAGTCATCCGTTCAGAGAACTCATGAACTCCACCGTTCTCTTTGATGTTGTCAAAAGGCTACAGAGAGAACCTTTCCAACTTCCAAGTAAGTCTTATTTTGGGTTTGTTTCTATTGCCAACTTTTACTTCGTATAGCCTACATAAAATTTAAAATATACCATTATTACATTTAGTTTGCATTTTGAGTTGTTGATCCTTCTAATAAGGCGTTGTAGAAAAATGCGTTGTTTGAGGTTGTGGAAACTATAAAAGCATTTTGTAGTATTCGAAAGCGGAAAGATAAATTATTAATCTCAGCTGTCAAATTAGTCATGTTTCTCTGTCAAGGTTTTTTTTTTTGGTTTTCCATCCTTACAAGTTATTCTTTGAGATTAAGATGTTATGGAATAGAATCAGAATCGAGAATTTTATCTCTGACAGAAGACAGCATTGATTGGCAGGATTCATCTTGTATTTAGTCAAACCAATGCACTCAACGAAAAACACAAAATACAATTGTGAATTGTAAAAGAACTTCTGTCAATTTTTTCTTTTCTCTTTTGTTTGGCTAAAGAAATCAAGAAAGTGGCTGGTGGAAATTGGGGCTATGGCATGAAAGATAAAAAACGACACGAAGCCGGATTTGATGCATACAATACAGGAGCTTGTTTTATTGGAATGTGTCAGTATATGGGCACTCTTCAAACGCCGAAAAAATCCCACATCATGGCAGATTCACCTTTAGTCATGCCATTCTTAAACAAGTAAGGACAAGAATATTCCGACCTTTTGCGTCCTTTGCATTCTGACTCACTCAGATTGTAGTAAAAGATTGAAAATGCTGATAAAATTTAGAGATGGTTGATATTGAACTGGTTTGATTTTTCAGGCTTTATATGATGCGAATGTCGGATATAACTTACCTCAATATTTCTGGAACAGATTGTAAGTCCGCCTGCGTCGTCTTTAATTTTGACAAATTCTTTTAACAAAGATTTTCTTGTTACATGATTAACATAGTTTTAAGTTTCGAAACCTGGTTGAAGTGGGAAACCCTATGCATTACAATATTTTCTACGAATTTGTTTTTCCAGTGACTCCATCGAGGTCCCATGTATTTTATGTAACGTGTCCGAAAGATGCTTCTACCAAAAATATTCAACAGATTTTCAGTCCATTTGGTAAGTGCCGCTTAAAAAATTTAGAATTTAGTTTCATTATATTTGTTATTTTTAGTTTGTGGGCAATGAGCTTCCTATGAGCACTATGCAGAGCAGATTAGATATTAATATTGTCTTCTAAGAATTTAAGCCTTAGTTTGGCTAATAGTAAAATTCGAAGGATTTTGTCTAATTAATGTTTGATTGATAATTAAAGGGAACATCCAAATGTGTTGGCGTAACCCAACTTCCTTGTTTGTCTCACTGAACGATAAGGATCAGTCGTCACTTGTGATGAAAAATATAGAGTACAGTTCCGAGTATAGAATAATTCCCTTTGCGACGTACCAGAAGTTACACCGAGAGGAAAAGAAGCGTCCCCTCCTCAACGAAGTCTCACCTGAGAGGCCTGGTGATATTTTTAAAAAACTAGTTCAAGGTGACAAGTCCCCAGATCAACATAAGAAGAAACGTCCAAAGACTGAGTAAGGGTTTTTTTTTTGCAAACTATACTTTCACATTTTTCTCTCATTATCTCTAGGCAGAATCTTCTTTTGCGCAGTTTTGCTTTCCACAAAAATTGTGCATAACGTATAAACTTGAACTTATAAAAATTCAGAACATGCACAGTATTTTAATTTTAATTACAGTGCAATGGTTAAGCTAGAACTGCATAAAAGTCTTCGTTACCGGAATAGTGCAATCCAATTTTATTATACTTTTACGTGACGTACGAGAAAACATCCTTACGAGGGGTCAGGATTTCCAGACTTCGCGATTTTTCGCAAGATAACTTTGATGGATAAAGAGAGGAGAATTGAGTAAAACATTTTATTCGTCTCGGTTCTGATTTTATACTCCGTTCGTCCCCCTCATCCATCTTAGCTTGGAAAGTTTGCAAAGTGAGCTAATAAAAGCTCTGGCTTCAGATAACAGGGAGCAAAACAACCGAGTTTATTCATTAACAAAAAGTGAATATAATTTTTAGCACTTTGATTACTTACATTAATTAAGACATTCACCCAAAAACCCGCACCTTGACCAGGGCAATACGTTTCACTTCCGCCCATTGCATTGGAAAACCTTTGAAAAAACTGTTTTGATACTTCATGCTCAATTTACCTGTTCGGGTGATAAATTTCCAAAATTTTTGCTCGTAAAAATTGTACGATTTTAAAAGAGCGGCTGGTAGAAGTCAAAGACACTGTGTTATCTGTATTTAACAACCCTTCGAGTGTTTATAATTTATTCAAAAAAGCTTTCCAGCAAATGAGAGGGCGTTAATTAAGTGTTTTCCCTCACCTCCTAACATCTGTTGAACTTGGACTGGTTTCCTTTACTTACCGGTTGATATGCTTGACAAAACATTGTTGAGCGAAGAGCATAAAATAAACAGGTGGCTAGATGAGTAGCTTAGATTTGTGGACTTACTTAGTTGAAAAGTTGAAATGAAATTTTAGTTTATTCTTCCATAATTAAATTAATTACTTTTTTGTTTAGAAAAGAGAAGACTCCAAGGGGCAAAACATTTGACGAACCTTCGTGGACCTAAATTACAGATTTGGAGTAACTCAGCAGACGTACTAAAGAATAAAATCAAAATTTTCGGGTCTATCGCACATTGCTCTTCCTTGAATTCAGCTTCCTCATTCAGCTTCAGTCGAATTTTTATGCAAGCCTCGCATGCAATAGAGAAAAAATACTGGGCCGGTAAATTGATTTAGACTCAGAAACACGAAAGGGAAAAGGATTCCGACCTCGGATATCAAATGTTCAATTTTTCAACTCAGTCAGCTGCTGCCGGAATTCTTTTGGCATACCTCCGCTTTAGAACTAGCAATTAAAATTTACAAAAGTGCACAGACTTGTAAAAATTGCATGTCTGTGTGTCTGTGAACTTTTCCCTTAGCTGTGGTTGTTGTCTGTCTGCACTCTTGGTTATTTGGATCAGATCCGACTTCCTTTGCTGAATGTTGAACTTGGCAAGGAGGCAAAATCTGAGTTTACTGTAATTGCCTAGTTATAATTACAAGTATGATTAACTAATTTAATAATTCAAGTTTATAATATGAGTCTGAGGGGTGGGGCTGTCACTCAGCTGTCAGGTTCCTTTCCTCTTTCATTGTATTTCAATTGAAAGAAATGAAAAGAATACATAAACTCTGGGCTTGGCTTGGGTTATGAAAGAGTGGGCGCAGTCCGTCCATCCGTCAGACCTTAATTAATGCATGCACACATTCTTAAACTTTATAGGCATTATCATTATTATTATTATTCCAATATTGAGAGTTGTTTCATCCTCTCACCAAGCTCAACATCTTAATCTAATCACCCGGCCCAACCCATCTCAACCCCAGAGACCGGTCCGGTTTTTGGACTTTTTGTTTTGTGAGAAGTCAAGTGGATCCTTAAGCAAAACAGTGCAGGGAGTGATGATGGGATGAGTGACTTGACTCATCAACATTTGTACCCTCTTTAACGTGAATATTCGTTTTACTAAATAACATGCACCTCCACCCGGTAATATAAAATCAGTGATCAATTCTTCCTCTAGAAATTACGTAATTGTAAGATTTATTTTAGCCATTTTTTGTCATTTGAATTAGTTATGAACATTTAGTACCTTGGAGCTTTTAGCTTTGTTTGAAGAATTTCCGGTGTAATTGTGTAATATTTGCTACACTCAAGTCCAAATGAAAGTTGTGAATCCAGTCTATTGATTGCTAAGATAAAAAATTAGTGATACTTGTCGTCCTTTTGATTTTACAAGTTTATTAAAGATGTTTAGTTTTATAGATGATTGTGAAGTACTAGAAAGATCATGTGAGGTTGGTTAATTTTTTTAGTAATGAATCGAATGATATGATTTTTGGTTGGTGGCCTAACAAAAATTATTTTATTAAACGCATAACTCGTTGATTTGCAATACGAATGAATGTGAATTTGTGAGAGAGAGCGTAAGAAAAAAAAGTAGTTGTGCTAGTCGTGCACGGTAGTGATTTGAAATGGAATTATACAATAAACAAGCCAATAAATGAATTGAAAAATGCACTTTATTTTACAACATAATTGCTTTTGCGAATAAAACACAAGAATTGTGAGCGCAGCACAGTAGCAGTAGCCATTCTTCAATTAACTACTACTACTAGATAGACAACAATTGGAATTACCCTTATAAAACAGGTAGACAGACATAGGCACAATAAACTCTATCCGGAAAAAATTGATCTTGGTCCGACGGATGTGTAAAAATTCCTCCGGGATGAATTTTGGTCACCCGAAATGTGGGATTTCCAAGGGCATTGCAAAAAAATTAACTCAAGAGAATTCTATTGTTGGATTTTGAAAAAAAAGGAATCTCCGAGTCACAAAATGCATAATGCACCACTCAGAAATCCCAATTATCATTGTGAACCAGGAGCAGACGTCTGATTCATCCTCAACCCTTTCCATGCTGAGCTTTTGAAGTAAATCACTTTTAGTTTTTTTTCATCCTTCTCTCATTATGAACAAAAAAAACTGTCCGGTCGGTCTGCGTCCGCGTCCAGCTGCTCTCTTTTCATTACCAAATAATTTAATCTCAAATTTTTGTATTCAAATCCAACCGTCAATCGTCAGTCGGCATTTCCTTGTACTTCTTGAATTTTTTTTGTCCATTGGATTGCACTCAAAGTTATTTCTTGGAATTCTGATAGTTGAATTTTAATGCAATGCAAGGCAAAAGGGGTTCATTGACTTGAATTGGAAGCTGTAGCTGATGCTGCGGGTGAGAAATGGGAACGATGTGAGATTTGAGCCCGATGGACAGAATTTTACCTTCATTGTTGGTTTTCCATTATGAAACAGTTAACTTGTCAAAAGAATTGGGATGTGTCGGTGGAAATCATAATTGAATAACTTTTTCATTCCATTCTGTGACGGCATAATTCAATTTCTTGATTCACTGACTTTCGATGTAGATTTTTGGTTTTGCCTCAGATGTAACTCCTGGATTGATTGATGATATTTGTGATATGATACCTTAGGACTTAGCAGGCCAGTAGACCGACATTAAATCAACCGAACCAACTGAACCACTAAATCCCTGGGTGGCAAATCAATTAGTCCGAGCGCTGAATCTATTTTCTCAGGTAGAACTGTTATAAACGTTAGTTTTTTCATACTTCATTCCTAAAAAATTCTACAGGATTGAAATGTTCATTAAATAAAATTTTAGTAGTGAATTTATGCATGATGAGATCCATTTTTCATAGCAAGTTCCAATTCATTGGTGGACGGTCGGGTCTCATCTCAGGTACGATATTTAACAAGACAATTACAATACATATACTCTCGATATGCAAGTGCTTTAAGAAAAAAAAATTCGTTAAATTTCCAACTATCTTTATTCATCGCCCATTCCAATTTCTGCGAATCACCAAAAATGTTAACGAAATGAGTATAGCTTATATCCGTAGGTTCAAGCCATGGTAGAGTGATTGCTTGATTCTTGAATTGGCTACTCTGATTCTCCGATATTAACTCGATTTACCGAAAGTACTTCAAAAACTGTCAATACATGTGAATTTTCATTTCAAGACACTCGAACATTTTGGCCTGAAAGCTGAATTCATTCACCCTATTAAATTTTTCATCAGGAAGTCCACTTGTCTTACTTTTGCTTCTGCACTCCAGGGTATTGTTACATTAGGATTATTAGAGAAGTTGATGGACACTCATTACTAAATGACTTTTGCCACTACAACCACCCAAAGGAACTTTGAAACAAAATCCTACTTAGGTTTAGGGTGTGTGTGTCTGTGTGTGTGTTCCAGTTGAGCGGACAAGGTTAATGTGGAAGTTGATGATAGAAGAGTAAGAAGTAGGCAAAAGTAAAGGAGAGTGGGTTCACAAGTATGTCCGAACAATCTGTGAAACAGACGAAGACGAGGCAAATGATAGTAATTACGCGGAGCCAAAAGCGTAACCATTAAATAGCTCACCTCTCTCCGTGCGTGCTCCCTGATTTTTTTATCCCTTCCTTTCCAGGGCACAGGAACTTCGTTCTCGACCTCATAAAAGGAAATTAATGTCGGTTGAAATAATTGGAAACGGACAAAAAACATCAAATGATAAATAGGTAATCTCGGAATTGCTTCGACTTAACCCGTCCACTTCCATATCTCTAACACTCTGTTCTGCTCTTTCACAATTATTAGCATAAAATTTATATTAATTGCACAAGGGAGTGTCCATTATCATTATGTAATATAATATCAGGATGTAATTCACTCCGGCTCTTCTTTAATCTCCTTCTGCTTTGTTTCTCGTACTTTTTTTTCTTTTTGAGCCCCTGATGTGATAAGAAGATAAATCACTTTTCATTTTTCAAACTCAAGTGTGAAAAGTATCCGTCTAAACATGGCAAAAAGCTATGCATGCACAAGGTGTGAAAGAAGGAAGCTGATTCCATTTTGGCAGTGGCTTAAAATGCAAGTGCAGTAGATTACAGAATTGGCCTGCAATTAATCTGCAATAGACGATTTTTTTTTCTTTTATGCCCTGTGGATCATTTGTTTTTATTGTTTTGAAAGCATTAATTACTCAAGTGTCGGAGGGAGGAAAGGAAAGGATGAGAAGATGAATGATAGGATATGTCTGATTATTTATTTGCAGCAGCAAGAGATAGGATGAATGAAGACACAAGAGGGGAATCCCGGAATCCGGTTTGGTTTGTCGAACTTGCAAGTAAAAAAATCGAATCTCTATAGATTATCGGCTTTTGATATTTGATTCATGGAATATTCATTGTGAGATAATAGTTGGTTATTTTGGTGGTACTTTTATTTTAAATAAAAAAGTTAAGAAAATTAACAACCTGAGTACTTCCGATTGGAATTTCTTCAAATATGATTAAAAATAGGAACAATTTACAAAGTTTAGAAACCCCTTCTGAAATTTGTGTTCGTAATTAACGATCTCGTACAGCCGAATCAAAATTATTATTAAATTCTTCAAACTTTTCCTATCAGTACACATCGACACACGAGAAATCTGGATCATTTCAAGTTCCTTAGGGTTAATGGCATTACCTAAAGTTAAGCTTCTTCATTGAATGAGAATTTGCAAATAAATGTGCAAATAAAACGAGATTCTTTCAGGGCGACGTGTCCAACCTTTGAATAAGTTTTAAATTGCATTTTGAACATTGAACAAGCAAGAATCGCAAATTAAATCCAAAGGTAACTGACAGCCTTGTCCGATTTGTGGACAGCCGCTAATACACTACATTAATTTCGCAACGCCTTTCCTACTAACATTAAAAAAATGCAGCAGTGACAGGAATCCGACAGATAATTCGACTTTAGAATTAGAATTCAGGTTTCGCCACACGTCTTCCACTAGCACTGTGCTGTGTAGCAGGCAGGAGCAACATTGCATTTCTCTCTCTTGCAATTTGGTCAAACATAATCACCGGAATTTTGTGTTTGAATTTACATAACACGAATAGAAATTGCCGATTCGTGAAAACCTTCACTGGTTTAGATTTATTTACATCTCGTAGCTGACATCGTAAGTTACTTGGGTTTTTGCACTTTTTTTCTGCCAAAGCTCAGCTCAAGTGCAAATCTCTAATTTATGAGAAACCAGTGGCCTGTGATATGTCACAATCAATCAATTCTGTAGCAACCTTTCATTGTGTTATCCTGTGTTATGTTGAAGAGGACAGGCACACCCTGTCTGATGGATCAGACACTCCAATCCAATCCAATCTGAGACGTTTTCCTTGTCCCTCCTCAGCTTTAGAGTTCCAACTTACAATTACTCATTACTTTGCCCAAATCCCACCATCTAACCTAACCTTAGTGATTTTTTTATTTCAAGGAGTTCAATCAACTGGTTTACTCAAAGTGTCACCTTTGACAGATGAGCTCAGGATTAATCTAATTAGGGACTCCTCAGCTTTAGAGTTCCAACTCACAATTACTCATTACTTTACCCAAATCCCACCATCTAACCTAACCTTAGTGATTTTTTTATTTCAAGGAGTTCAATCAACTGGTTTACTCAAAGTGTCACCTTTGACAGATGAGCTCAGGATTAATCTAATTAGGGATGCGACCTGACGACACAAAAAAATAAAACTTCACTAGCTCAGCTAGACTCAGCCATTGACCTCCTCAAACCTTAAATGGAACGAGAGACCTGATTTTTTAAATTCAATGTTGAAGCTTTAATTGCTGATGAGGCCTGACAATAAGGCTAAAAATTCGAAGCATGGGCACTTTACTGAAAGTTGATAAAAGCTACATTTAGAATACTTTCCTAGCATTTTAGACAAACCTTTGTTTCATACGTAGTAAGGCAATTGTAATGAATTTGGCAAAGCACCTTGAAAATCATCATTTCTTTACGTCTAATTATTGTATTGGTCAGGGTCCATACCCTCCCCCTTGTCTATTCAAGCTGATGATAGTATTTGCTTCTTGTCTCGCATTTCATTCACACACACACGACTTGTGAGAAATACAATGTCTGCACTACTGGACGTAACAAATCCAACCCGCAACATACTCTTTCCTACTTTATTTCCTTAAGCTCTAATTAAAAATTCACTCAATATTTCAATCAAGCCTCTGATTAATTAGGAAAAAAAACTTGTTGCCGCATTCCTAGTATTACATTACATCATGGATCATTCTTGCAACCGGATCCTAAGGAGAACACAACACAGGTGCCGCGCAAAAGGGAAGGGATGACGTAATTACCCGAATTTTAGTTAATTGCCGGCAGTGGCAAAATCACTCATTCTCAAAGCTTAAGTATTATTGAGCATTCGCACGAAGAAACGATTTATGGAAACAAGCATTCTCATTCTTCCTTCCTTACGTTTGAGTCAAGTTAGTAAAACAAAACTGGACAAACTGTGGCTGCGGTGAGTTTAATGGGGTGCATTGCATAGTGCATAATAATTACACAATTAATTCACCTCCTTGGTAATTCACAATAAGAGCAAGAGTATGAGATCATTTCATTATATAGATTATCCTCCTGCGAAGATGAACGAACCATAAAGTATGGGTTGAATCAGAAGACTCATCACATCACTTAACTTTACTTTGCTTTGCCCGACCAGCCTGGCCTGGTCGTGTTCACTTTGTTTTCTTTGCCGCACCAGCAGAGGATAGGTTGATCAGGTTAATCATAAATTCAAAGTAGGTAATTGGAATTAGACATGAAAAACCAACCAAAAATGCTGCTTGGAATCCTTGTAAAAACTTTGATTTTAACTTAGACTGCCGGATAGTCACTCAGTTTAATGCCAGGGTTTAAATCGCAGTTTGCTTGAATTGTAATTCTAACGTGTATACGTACGTAACTCTTATGACACTTTTATGAATCACTCCAAATAATTAAAATCAGAACTGGGGTTGGATCAAGACTTCATTTGTTTAATTTTGACTTGAGTTGATTCTCCTTATTTAAAAGAACTTAAAAACAACTCAAGCAAATACTACTCTTACGTACCACTGCTATGTGTCGCAGTTCTGGTAGACGATTACTATTACAGCAATTTTTTTGCAAACAATTGCATTCCCCAGTGTTTTTGTCATAAAATCCGTCACAGAAGATTATGCACGTCCTAAAATTCTGACACAGACGAGATACATTGCTGCGATGCGGTGGTCGTAATAATAAAAGAATAATAACACAAGGAATTTTTACAGTAAAGTGCTTGAGGTAAGATAAATATTAGTAGTGAGTGAAAAGTACGCTGTGGCTGTGGTTCTAAGAGTAGTAGTACGTGCCGTGGATGATCGTCTTATGAGTTTATTTAATGTTTCACCCGTGCTTAGAATTCCATTGCAGTTGCTGCGACCGCTGCATTGGAATTTTGCAGTGAATCATGACAAGGAAGATATCACCTTGACTAGACTATAGTAGATCGCGGCGGCTGATCGCTATTATCAAAGTTTGCCAAAAAAATCTGCAAATTGCAATTTATATTAAACCATGACTCGTCTCGTCTTTCGTCTCATATGCTCAGAGTTGTGCCTCTTGTTTTGTCCTGCCAAGTGACGACGGGGGATAATTTCGAAGATGAGGAATGCGGGTTGGAATTTCTTTACAAGTTTTTTTAAAACTTCGATTAGGTCAATTCAAAATTCCTGCACTCTGCGTTCGATGACCAAGAGAGGCGACACAAATCCCTAACCCAACCCAACCAACCAATCTATAGCTTTATTTAAATTAAAATTAATTAGTTTATTACGAATTTATACTTGAATCGAAATGTCTCCCTAAAGATGTCTTTGGAAAGGTTTGAGACTCTTCCAAACAAAATCGTCCATTGAACAATTCCAAGAAATCAGTTACTTCGGACTTAAAAGTGATAAGGTTGGCTCTTAAAGTTTTTCTGAAAATGGGTCTTATATGTACGTTATTTACAGGTTTACGCATAACAAAATGAGATTTCGTATGTAAGGTGGTACATTGCTTAACTCTACTGTTAAGAAGAGCAAAGTACTGTAAAGTATTCTAATAACAAAAATATTATTTAATCAAAAACCATAGTTCATGCAACCAATAGAATGCAGAAATAGAGAGACGGTAGAATTTAGAATCATTTTTGTCACATCGACAATATTAGTCCATATTTGAGAATCATACCATGTCATTTTCAAATGCCAAGCCTAGCTTAAATTCAGATGGTCTGCTGCTAAATATTTTCATTCAGCTCAGGTGCTGCCAAACTGAAATAGCAAGCAAGAAGCAGCTCGCCCTCCTCTCTTCAACAAGACATTTCTTTCAGAGATCCATCTCACCGATAAAATTCTTAATTACCAGTATATCTCCTCCACACTACAGTGTACAGTAGTTTAGTTTTGTTCTAAGGCGTGGAATGCTTAGCTTCCTTTTTAAATAACTGTCGGCTCGTTCGTACATCCATCGTTCGACAGGAGAAGGAAGAAGACGATGGTGTGATGGAATCAACATTCACAATGAAGAAAAAAATGGTTTGAGACAATCAAAAGCTAACAAATCGGACGGGTTGGATGGATTGACGAGATCAGAGCTTAAGCTGAACAGTGCAGATGAGGTGGATCAGTCTCATAGTTAACAGTGCGTTGGCCAATGAAGGCAATATTAGACAGGCGAGTGGCAGGCTGGCTGACTGACTGACTGCAAACAGAAAATGCATGGAAGAAAGAAAGCACGATCAGTCTTTGCCAAACAACAAAGGATGGATTGACGAGATCAGAGCTTAAGCTGAACAGTGTAGATGAGGTGGATCAGTCTCATAGTTAACAGTGCGTTGGCCAATGAAGGCAATATTAGACAGGCGAGTGGCAGGCTGGCTGGCTGACTGACTGACTGCAAACAGAAAATGCATGGCAGAAAGAAAGCACGATCAGTCTTTGCCAAACAACAATGAAGAAGAAAAAATGAAGAGCATTGAAATTAGAAGTCTAACGTCTGGCCAGAGCCGGACTATGGTGTGGCCAGGCTTGTAGGGTAGACCGGGCAAAATGCATATTAATCTGAACAAGTTAAATTTGGGGTGTTAAAATACATTCACTGAGCTTTATATGACTTAAAAATTATAATTTTTGCCGTAATTATAGCAAGTGCTCATCAATTTCTTCCGTATGAACTCATTAATTTCCTGGCTACGACATACAAATGCCCTCAAATCATTCCATTATTATTCATTTCCACCTCCTGCACTGTTGGTTCTTTATTTTGTCTTTGGAATGAATTTTTTTCTTGAAGAACACTTGTGCTAGGAGATGCCTTCAGACAAACTCGGTAGACAGAGCAAACTGAAGAAAAGATGCTGCTGCTGGTTCTTTCCGTGCTTCTTTTTCCTCTGTTGAAAAAAATTGACAACATTTGACACCTCGAATAGAGCGTCCGGTCACGATCTCATTTAAATACAAGCCGTGCACTCTTCTACCACTCATTTTACCACACCACCAGTCTTTTGAATTAGAGCAGGGCAACTACTAGTGTACGTACAAATAATGAACCAAGAATTCCTTAGCTTTGGCTNAGCCGTGCACTCTTCTACCACTCATTTTACCACACCACCAGTCTTTTGAATTAGAGCAGGGCAACTACTAGTGTACGTACAAATAATGAACCAAGAATTCCTTAGCTTTGGCTACAAGCAGCAGCAGCAACCAACCACTCACTCAGCCTGACTTACATGATGAAGTGTTTCTTTGCTAAAGTCTACATGAGCTTTTTGGTCATTGCTGTTCTTGTTCTTGAAGTAATTACAATTGTGTAAAATGAAAAGAGAGTAAGTTTTAATGCAACAAATGCTCGTTACTTCTGTTTTAAACAATACCTGATTTTGTATTGTAAGGTGAGCTGAGATGGGATTCACATTTTTTGGCCCTCGTTCGTCGTATGTAGTAGTAACTTGTTTTGTTTAGTTTCTTCTGGGTCGGCCGGCCGGCTTCGGACGGACGGGCGTAAGGACGGACGCTTTGCTCTCCTTGCATTTCACATGTTTTGAAGGAATCCCACCTGCAGAGAACCTAACGATTACTGACCATCATTTACATCAAATTAATGTTCTCATAAATTATACTGATTGATTGGATTCACGCTGTAGTGCTTTGTTTGTCTTGAAAACAAAACCAAGAATGGTGAGAGAACATGAAGGAAGCAAACACACAGAGTTAGAGTTGGGAATTAGTTCTACGTTTCTTTAGCTGGAGATTCTACTGGCCGAATCGATGCTTGTAAAAGACTTTCTACCCCTTGACTTAATCGTACTAGAAAAGTCAAAACTGAACTTGGTATAGATCATTTAAGCTCCTATTCATCTAGTGAAATTTTAACAAATCATATCAATATTCCAAAAATCTGACAGAACCTGAACTAAACATTCTTGTAAGGGCCGTTTTATCCAATGTACAGAACTTAGAATTCAATCATTCTTAAAAATTCAGAATCGTCATGGTTTTTAGCCTCCAACTCCTGATAAAAAAGCTGAATGACGTCAATTCTCCCTAGTAGAAAGGTTGAATTAAATGGTTTAATTACAAGAGTGTGATTCCGTTCCGAGCTTCCTGAGAATTCTCTTCAATCCTCATCCTGCCTTGCCTTGACTTGGGTTACGATTAAGACTAGGATGCGTTGGATGTGTGTGTGTTATCATTTCCGTGCTTATCCGTAATAAACCCTAAATGCTAAGCCAAGCCAGTGAGCCAAGTTCACTCTCCGTGCAAAAATTTAAATGAATCTACTAAGCTTCCATGTTTCCCAGATTTATCACTCGGATCTGGTAATTTTCTGCACTCCGAGAATTGACACGCCTTTTAAATGTCTAATCCGCTCCGCGTTATGTGTGCTCGCATGTCTCCACGCTCTGCTCGTAATCCTAATGCTATCCTTATGTCATTTGTTCTCGTCAAAACTTTTTAATAATAGAAAGAGTTATACGCACGGCTACCGGGTGTCAGAATTAAGTATGGAGCACGCGTCCGCCACAATTGTACATACCTCTTTGTAATAATGGGAGGTAAGGGTGCACTTGAGAGCTTTGGCTTTGAATTGGAATACAATGTAGTTGAATTCATGCGTGTGATGTGAAAGGGCATCCCACTCTGGCATGCAGCACCAGTATGAATTGAAAGGCTTAAACGTGAGTACGATTGTTGTTATTATTACGCCTTGAAAAATTGTTATTCTTGTGCTCATCTTGATGAAAGGAGGCGTCGAGTGGATTACATGGATAATTGTTTTCAACTGTCATGTTCATTTTGCTAGGGTTTTTAATGCCCTGTGAAGTATCAATCCCTATATGCATCTACCAAGGGAATTTTAATCGTAGTAAAATCGTAGGCTGGGAAGAGGAATTTACAATACTTATTGTTGTCGCCAATGATTTTAATTCAAAGTTCAAGCTGATGTTCCAACTGAAGGATCCCATATTCTGAACATTACTCGATCGGACCAAAAAGGTCAAGTGGTCAGCAAGCAGCAAGCTCATATGGGCACCGATCTTTATCTATGACCGTCCTTTTACATACATTTAATAATTGCCTGCCATGTGTCCACAAATCATTTTTCGGGTATGATTTATCTATTCGTTATGATTTCCTCCAAACTAGTTTTGACTTGAGTTAACCTCGTGTAGGCTCAAACATTTTGATCATTTGTTGCAGTTTGTTGCACCAAAATCTACCCACACACTGGTTTTCACAAACTTTATTTTATATAACCCGAAATTCGACTCTCGAAGAATAATAAAATGTTTTCCCATGGATTTAGTTAAATTGGAGATTGAGTGTTCATCATTAGGCAGGATGGATTGTTAGATGATAATAGGTTAGCAAACTTGCCAATTGGCAATTGATATTTTATTGCATGTTTGCACGTGTTAATAAGATGTACAGGAACAACAGGATTTTTTTTCTACAATAATTCTTCCCTGTGAGCCTAAGCCTCTAAAAGCAGCCAGCTGAGGGGGAATTAAAAGAAAATCTTTGCAAAATTAACAAAACCAGCCGATCCGGTTGAATTGTATCGAGTCCAATTTGACATGCAAATGCAAATAAACTAGTGAGGGACGAAAACGAGTTATTCATAATGCATGATTATTCCTGCACTCGTTCATCACTTGAAAATTCTGGCTAGTGCTTGATGGATCAATTATTGTCGCTGTTAATCCTTTTTGGACGAATGATAAAAGGGAGGGGTTTCTGTTTCTGCAATTGCAACTCGTCCCAGTACAATTATTAATGTCTGAGGCAAACGTTAAATGCAAATGCAAATCCAAAGGTAACGTGTCTCCCAGACTGCTGCCACTTTTCTTTTCTTTCCCCTGCATTAATTTGACGTGGGAAAATCTGTCTGCTTCTCCAAACAAGATTCGGTTCAACTAATCAACTTGAATTTGTAATTTTTTTATTGCTCTTGCTTTTGCCCTTTACAAGGGATGTGAGGATTAGCATGCATAATATTTGCATTGTGAACCCGCGTCGTCGTCGTCGTTGGTTCAACGACAATGCAAATTGCCAATTATACTATAAAATCGTATTTTATTGTCCAACGAACATAAGGATGGACAAGGAT